>OMLB01063434.1:25848-38513 GCA_900302555.1 Myripristis jacobus | reverse complement strand
GATGGAGCCTTCTCATACTCGGCGTTCTACATTTCTCCATTAAATTGCACTAAATTATATTAGAAAAAGCATACTACAACAATAATACAAAGCCTTATAAATAGCAAAATGGGCAATTTCAACAGTAACGGTGACAAAAATAACAGCACATTATTAAACATAAGGAAAACCATCATAATACTGAGCTCAATTAATGTTGCAAGCCATGTAGATTTAACAGGGGAAATCATTATGACTTCATACGTTTCACCCACATGAACCGGGTCAGTCTATTTCACCAAGAGAGCATGTCTTCCTGATATTGTGTACGCTATCTGCCACATCTACAAAGCCTTCTTGTTCTTCCTCCACATATTCACATTTTATAATCAAAGTTACACTTTTCAAATTGAGCATTATTCCCATCCTCCATTTTCAGCCAATTAAACGTTACTTATCAGATGAAGGTGTCTTCTAAAAATTAGAATGACCTTTGATGTCGCAGGAGAAATTGAAGTGAAATTAGAAAAGGAGACGTGTCCAGAATGAATGGACCTACTTTTGTGTTTTTCAGATAATTACATTCATGCAGTCAGCTGAGAAAACAACTCATTTTTGAAAGATAAGGAGTGGATGCGCACGGGCACACACTCACACTCTGTATGTTCTCATGTATGCAATGTTGTTTGCCAAATCCCCCTTCTATCAGTGATGTTACTGCAGTGGAGACTCCCTCTAAGTGAAATTGCACTCCACAGCTAATCGCCTCTATACTTCCCAAAGCTCGCTTCCCAGTTTAATGAGCATATAGGAATGAGAGTTGAGCAACATCATTTTTTTCCAGGAAGTAGAAAGTTAATCAGTAGAGGTTCAAAATGTCACAACTTTTACATACATATAGAGTTGATGTTCGGATTATCTCTATGTTAAATTTTAACTCACATTAGATTTTGATTCTGTTTGCACTCAGGTCTGCCAGCCACTTACCCAGGTAGTAATAAATAAATAATAATGAGGAATACTTTAATTTCACTGCACAATTCACCTGAAATTAGCCCAGTGAGTGAATGTATAAGACATTTTACCAAATGGGGGTCCATGGCTTTAATGGGTGT
Source organism: Myripristis jacobus (assembly GCA_900302555.1). NCBI lineage: Eukaryota > Metazoa > Chordata > Actinopteri > Holocentriformes > Holocentridae > Myripristis > Myripristis jacobus. The sequence continues at coordinate 37,419 of OMLB01063434.1, read as the reverse complement.
CTATCTAGGGGTTCACGGCATGAAAAGTTAACCTGTTAAGCTGTTAAGTTGTGCCATGCTCTTTCCTGTTCTCACCAGGGCTAGTTATATGTCAGATAGTTGCTTTTTTTCCCAAACAAACTTCCAAACAGTCTTGATTTTTTTTACATTCTGTCACCAATTGTTACATTCCAGCAGTGTTGTGCAGAAACCTTTGTGTGGCCCGGGTCACCGCTTGGATCGTCCCGTGTCAAAAGTGTTTCATGACCTGGAACCAAAAAGCCTTTTGAGAGCTGAGAGCACAGCTGTCAGAGGGAAAATCAAAAGGTTTTCATCATCAGTCCCTGAAAAGTTGACCAAATGGGGATGCAGGCTTTCTTCAGGAATTGGATGATAAATTAATCTTTTTGTGTGTGTATGTGTGTGTGTGTGTGTGCGTGTGTGTGTGTGTGACATTCAGTGGTGAGCAGGTAAAGCAGTGTCTTTCAGAAGCTACACAGGGAACCAGAAGCCTACACTGAAACACACAGCCCTGCATTCGTGATATCTGGCTGACTGGTTTGGTTTTGCACCTTCCTCAGTATACATTTAATGATGGGAAATACATTGTGACTATGAAAACACTCATTAAATGAAAAACATACTGTAAGTAAACTTACTTGTGGCAATAGAACATGTACAGTGAGCACAAAAACATAACACAAGGATAACAGAATGAGGCTGAAGATATTTTGTTGTTTTTCAATGAAATTAACACACACGACTGGATGGGTCTCCATTTTCCTGTGTGTGTGCCTCCCTGCTAATTAATCTGTGTGTGCATGTCTGTGCACATCCCATGTTTGCATGTGCTTCGCAGATATATTTGTGTGATAGACTCAACTTGGGTGACCTTTCCCACTGAATCAACCCTTTATGGCAAATGCTCTTGATATAGGTCGGGGGGAGAGCCAGGGGGCGCTCTTTTTACTAACTGTCCTGTGAAAATGTAACCACAACCCCTCCATTTTCACTCCTGCATATTTTCTCACAGCTGCACAACTGTGTGCTCTCTCCGCTCAGATGTTGCTGGTCTCCATGAACTTGGGCACCTCAGCCTCTCCATTACTGAATTTCTTCTTGTTGCTCTGCTGCCCGTTGGCTTGCTGCTGTTCCTTCTTGAGCAGGAAGTGGTTGTTGTCGTGGTACTCGGGTGCAGCGGGCAACTCCAGGCTGACGGTGGCGCGACTGGTTTCAGTAATGGAGGAGTTGGTGTGGTAGTTGCAGTGGGAGTTGTTGGTGATGGGCTTTTCTCCCCAGCCAGTTTTACCCCATGCCACCTTCCACTGAGCCCACTTCCTCCGCAGCGCTGTTTGGGCCTGCACATTGACATTACATATACTAGAGTTAGCAAAATGTATGGATTTGCTGACATGTCAGGTGACAGGTTTTATGACAGGTTTTACAAAACAGCAAGAAACCAAAAGCTTCATTAAACTGAGGCCTTTGTTGTCGGTGGAGCTGAGCTTGCAGATACCTCTGTGTGAAAAGCCTACTAATGCAAGTCATCTTTGAAATAAGATAACTTTCATACCTCGGCATTGCAGAAACAGAAGATAATTGCCACCAGAAGTCCCTGCAAAGAAAAAAGCTCTGTAATTAATATTGTCAGACAACAGATGCCAGTGAGATCATAAATGAAATTAATCTGTATCATTAGTCAGTTTTTAGTGAGGAATGGTGGCTCGTGTGGGGAAGTAGGAAGCATCTGAAATCTGCTATAATTTCCAGTTGCTATGCATATAAAACCTTTTCCTTCTTTTCAAGTGACAATACTTCTCCTTCTGTTGGGTTTTGATGTGTGTAAACATTTGCTGAGAGTGCTCTCTGGTTTGGGGCTGTTGCCCAGTGAAAAAGGAAGCTGTTCCAATGCACTCTAAAGCAAGACTCTCAACAGCCTTTATTTCATGGCTCGTTCAAAAGAGCACATTGAAAACACCTGCAGCTATAAACCCTGTGTGCTTTTGGACTAGCCATGAAGGAAAGGCTTGTAAAGGTTTTTGCTTTAAGAGTGCCTTGGAGTGCCTTTTGCATCAGCACTTAATGAATGAATGAACTGGATTTCCTGATTTTGGAAAAACCACTGGTGATGACAAGTTGCTTTGGTCACTTGCACTAACCAGCATAATTGTAAATACACTATAAACTAGGACTAATAATTGACAGCCAAAAGGCAGAGCAGCACTGGCAAACCTGCCACAGAACACTGGAAAACTATCTGTCCATCCCCAAAGAGTGACACCTAACCTACACTGGAAACAAATGAGCGATATCCTGATGACATCATCTTGGGAAGTGTCCTTATAGGACACTGACAATTTCAGGCATCACAACAACAGTAACTAGTCATCTTGCACAGAGAGAGGAGTTTCCTTATTTTGCACACTTTTCCCATCTTTTTTTCCTAAGCAAAATGAGTGAGCACCTTTTCTTGTCCTTCCAAGGTCAGCCTCTCTTCCGCCTCCCCAAACTCTCCACCATAAACAGCATACAAGTTCAAAACAGTTTCCAGACATTAACAGTGCTTTTGAAAATTTGCTTAGATAGAGACATGACGACCAGTTTTTTAACCCAAAGAGGCACCATTTGCGTCACTTGCTGATGCTTGTTGTAAGTTTGGACATCTTCATTGAAACAACTGGTTGTGTGCTGTTAGGAATAGGTCTAAGAGTAAGGGGTGGACAGATACCATTTCCCAGTGAAACTCGTGGATTATGTTGGGTTTGATGGTTTGAGCTCCACAAAAGAATGCCTGTCCAGCCCCACTGTAATGGAGTGAAGGGACACAGGGAAGATCATGACCAACTGGGATCTTCGCCAAATTACACATCAACTATCTGGATAGTTGATGTTACCCTGGATGTTACCCTAATGTTACCCTGGACTGCACCAGGGGTAAGTGGGAAAATGTCGTCTTGTGTATTTCGAACACTCGATCACTGGATTTCTTATAGCAGTACCTGGAAGTGGGTGAAGATGTTCATGACAAACTCGTAGATGGCTTGGGCCATGCGTCCCTCAGGCCTCAAAGGCACCAGGATGAACTGGGCGCCCAGCAGGGGAATAAGGATGAGGGTGGCTCTCACTGCCTTCATGTAGGCAGTGGACTCAGCACTGTGGGTCACCTTCAGCTTGGTGATCAGCACCCGCACAATGTTCAGCAGGAAGAAGAGATTCACCTGGACCAGAGGGTGTACAAATTGATGAAGGCTGAAAGTCACAGAATGGTCAATGGCCAAAAGGTCAATCACAGTGATTGACCTATTGGGGGTGTGATAATTCAATGTCTAAAAGTATCTCAGGCACCATGGGTCTGAGTCATGATTCATGCTGGCACTGTATTCTGGCATTTAAAAACATTAGTCATAATTGTTGGGTCAATCACTGTAATTTGGTCAGAGGTGATTGGCCTTAGGTGGTGTTATAGTTGAACCTTAAAGTGATACTTAGGTTCTTGCCCACTACTTTGTTTCTATATCACTATGGAATGGCTTCACCAACTAGGTGTGTAATCAAACATATAGCGTTGATGTTGCATAGTGATATTGAAACAAAGTAGATCCACCCGTTAGCACAGTTAGTAAGCAAGAATGCTGGGAAAGAGTCCCAAATAAACGTATGTTGCTGTGCATCCTTCAAAACATTTTTTCAGCTTTGGGTCACCACTTGAAATCGTGTTGTTTGCTGGGCTCGATCCACTGTGTTCATTTTGGAGAAGAACATTCCCACTGCCGTGCTCGTTATCATGACAGGAAAGGAACTGACAGGTCAAACTTGGAGGATCTATTACAATCATATGGAGTCACAAATACCACTACAGGGGTAAGAATCTAAACTATCACTTTAAAATTTCCAACTTGGGCCAAAACTGCAACACCTCAAGTCTGATTTTTGTGAGTCTTGGAGGACATGCATTTCATCACTGAAGAGGTGCCTGCATGACAGATGAAGGATGACTTTCACTTGTATGCTTTATTGTACATAAAGGTAGGCTGGCACTATCATCTTGTACAGTTATCATCTCAGTGCTGATTTGATGTATAAACTGTAGCAACTGTTCAGAAAATATACACTTTTTTATACTGTTTGGGCAAGATTGTTTCTGAGGAAGTCAGTTACTAACTTCCAGACACCTTGTACTGTGGCCTCATGTAACTGAGTTTACTATTCGCCACTACTTTAAATAACAATTTGAGGCCCAACGATTTAGACTGAAAAGACGTATTGCTAGAAAATAATTTCCTGGTAATCTTTGGTGATGGTTTGGCTTATTTAAAATAGTGGCTATTGACTATTACATGACTACTGTTTTTTGGTGGTAGGGGACACCTTACAAAGAGCAACAGAGTGACACATTATTTTCACTTAATAACTCACAACCAAGGCTACATGAATAGGTCCATGGACGATGTAAAGCAGACTTGTGCTTGAGCTGATCCAACACCTGAAAACACACACACACACACACACACACACACACACACACACACAGACAAAAAGAACAGCTAAGCTCTAAACTTACTGACAACAATCCTGCAAACTTTCTCCGAAACAGTGACATTAAAGCCTGAGGGATTAGAGGAAGCCTGAATAATTCATAGTTGGTGCATTCAGCTCAGCACTCTAAGGGTTTGCACTAATTCCCCTTGATAGGGCAAATCAATATCTTTAATTTCCACTAAGCCTGATGGTATTCAAATCAGACAGCCTGGGAGTGAGCAAATCAAGGACAAAGAGGGAGAAAGAAGGTTACACACTGGCTGACAGGGTCATAGTGCTCGCTTCCACTGTCAGTCGCACAAGCATCTAGTCCCGCCTCCTACAGTCTTGTCTGATTAAAAACAACGTTGCCTTTGATCTTGTCATGTTGTCATACATTTTTTTTTGCACACAGTTGACATATGTATTTACTAATTAACATTAACAGAGCCATAAGTTTTCATTTCAGTGTGTTGTCCTGATATGTGACACAAGTCAGATTGTACTGAAATCATACACTACTTCACATATCGCAAAGATTGAATGCTGTATTAATGATTGTTTCTGGTTAAAGGAGTGATGCAGCAAACATGTAAAATGTTTACAAAGGCTATATCTGTATATATAGAGCAATTAGTCTGGTCGCTGCTTCTTACTTGTCATTAAAGAAGAGCCCACGTCCTACAGCGTATGTGATGGCAGGAATGATGGGAAAGCCTAGAGACAGGGAGAGACAGAGAGAGAAAGACAGAGTGGAGGTGAAATAGGTTCAGCCAGAGTACATTCATCAGAGGTGCATACAGTGTGAGTCCTATAGAGGCTCCGCAACTGGGTAAAAAAATCTCCCAGCAAGTACATGTGATGCCATCATGTAGGATGGAGAACTACCCTGCATGAAAGTCTAAACGTGTAACAGCTCACAATTTAACATCTGGAACAAAATTAACATCTAGAACAAAATATATGGCTCAACACAGCCTTTATCTTAGACGTTTTTATATAAACCCATTCATATTACCCATAGGCATTTAGGACTACATACCAAATGGCAGAGATGTTAATCTACTCCATATGAAATGATGCAAACCAATGGCTTCCATTTCAGTTCTTTAATAAGCACAGGGTCACTGAGAGGGTTGGACAAGGACGGCTGTCTGTTCTGCTTCTTTATTGGGTCAAATGATCCAATATTACCTGATTTTCATAACAATTTGATGGAAAAGTGAGGGGAAATGAGGCAGGGACATGACAGTAGAAGGAACAGGCTTTCATGCCTTCTAAATCTTGAAATGAGGCCATTATGAACCCTCTACATATTCCTAAATAATTTACCTATCAGGACTTATGTGCTGATAGGTAAATTATTTGTACTGATTCTAATTTTGTGTATAAAATAGTTTGTGTATAATATATAACATATGAGGAATTAACTGATTGAATCCTATGTATTTAGATACAGCATATCTTCCTCTTGTTTAAGCAAAGATGTGGAGGGTTGATAGTTCATATGCAGGCCAACACCCCCACAGTGTGACAGGAATGAATAACAAACTAAATTATGGTACCCGACTTCATCATGCATTTTATGAATGCCTAACAAGGGTTTCGGAAAGGTTAATAAATGAATGATGCACTCATATGTCGTGTCACAGCACACAGCACAGTACATTACTGGGCTGTTAAATATGTATTTCCATTTTTTTTTTTCACAAATCAAGAGAATAACGCTTGTTTTGTCACTCAAGCCCACATATTTTGGTATTTATTCAGTGGAGTTTAACAGGTTTCAGAGACCCAACTAATGAAGTCAGTAAAAGGCTCTATGAACATTCAGTTCAAGTAAGCAACCCTTGATTTTATAAGTTAAGTTTTCAGCTGCCAGCAGCAAGATTAAGAAAATGCTGGAATAATAGTGAAAGGACACGCAGGACATTTACTATGCTTACTGCAGGAAGGCCCTACTGTACGGATATAAAAAGATGTGAGCCGTAGAGAGACAGAGGAGCCCATTACTAATACATGAGGGCTCTGTGGATGCGGCTCGACATGCAGACTTACTGAAAGCCTGGCTGCCAGAGTGTGATGAAAAGCCCATTCACATCCAGGCTTCAAGGTTAAATCTTCATGTCGAGTCACGTTTGAAAGCTGCCGTTCTCAATTAATCAAAAGGATTCACAACAAACATGAAATATCAAAAATCCTACACCAAGTCCAACTCTATGTAGCTTTAAAAAATAGGGTTTAGGTACAGAACAAGGCCATGTGTAGAAACAGTGTTTGCAGAGGACAGTATAGTGACACTTTACCTAAAGTGACGCTCGTAAGGTATTATAAGCTATCACAAGTGCACTGTAAGTACACTGTAAAAAGGCAAAAGAATATAGGAGCTTTTATGGAGCAGCTGTATATTTTATGGCAGTATTATAGTGAATGCGATTCTCTGATATGTTTCTGATGAATTTATGGTAAGAAAAGGTCATCTGTTCTTCTAATCGTCTTGTAATCTCAAGATTCATGGTTAAAAAAAAAAACCTTACTGTCTATCACATGAGAATAGAAAATTGTCTCAGGTTAGGGGCTCACAGACAACATTAAAAACCTACACCCATGAAAGATTCACATAAAATTGCATGAAAACACAAATAATTCCATAAATAAATAAGAGTAGGTGTGCAAACCTGAAAGCATTAGCAGAATAACATTCTTCTGATTACTATATACAATTATTACATGCATGGTCTGCTATCCATGCTCACATTAAACTCTTGTATATCTCCTGCATGTTGGCCTGTATGTTGTTTGAGGTTAGAAAGAGTTAGTAGTGAAGGCAGCAGTGAAATTCCACCATTTTACTCCTGACTCACCCCATCCCAGGACGTAGTACCAGAAGAGCTGCTGTTCCCCGACGAACACGGCAACTATGATAAGTGTGTGCAGGTAGATTCCCTCGCACAGCATCCAGAAGTAGCTGGAGGCAAACGTGTACTGGTTGAGCACAGAGAGCACCTTACAGCTGATCTGAGGGAGAGAACAGAGAGGGGAAGACTGTTAGCTTAACCCTCCTATTATGTTTGGGGTCAGTTTGACCCCATTCGATGTTTAACGTCTCTAAATAAATGATTAACATCATTTTTTTGGTTCATATTTAATGGCTTTTCATAATTTAATGGGTACTACCGGGTAATCATGAAATTCACATGATGATATGTTTTCAATGTCCTGTACACACTTTGTAATGCAATGGGTAATAAATAACAAAAAACTGTACTTAGAAATAATATAAAGCCATTAAAACACTAAAAATTAATATTTCTTTCCAATTTTAGGTCAATCAGTGAGATTTTAGGGCTATATAGGTAATCAACAAAGAAACATAAAGTACCTGACACATACACTTTGATAACAATTTTAATTATAATAATGTTGTTGAGGCTTAAACTGCTGGGGTCAAACTGACCCCAAACAAAAAAGATGTTAGTAAATTTGAACATAACAGGAGGGTTAAGTGTGTTTTGAAGTATTACTGTCAGATTATTAAATTTGTAAGAAGCGTAGACTAATCTTAGGGTCGGAAACTACTGGATCCCTGCACAGATTCTCATTTTTTTTAATTATATAAAGATAAAAACTGAATGGCTTTAGTTGGCCCATGTTTGGACAGTGACTTAATGACCTGATCCTGAGGCAAGACCAGTGGAGAACCACTGCATTATACCATGCTCTAATTATTCACTATTATGCATACGGAGCATCATTTTAAAGGATTAAAGGATTACTGAAACTTTTTGCATTGCAACTATACAGTACCTGCAAAAGATAAACTTCAATCAAACAGGTTTAGATCAGCGAAGGACAAACAGAGAGACACAGAAAAAAGCTCACTCTCTCAGGTTAAATTAACGTGGTAAGGCCTAGCTAGTTAATTGTACGTTCAGGTAAAAACATAACTCAGGGTCTCACAGGGTTGTTGGCCATCGTGGCCTCGTTGTGGGCCACAGCCAAGAGCAAAACAACAGTGATGATGGAGTTGAAGATGAAGGAGAGAAACATGTTCTTGTGGAGAGAGATTCTCTGGCAGCTAAGACTCCTGACACACACACACACACACACACACACACACAGAAGGGATGGTATATTAATTAGGGCTCAACCAATGTGGGTACAAATATTCAGTGTTTCCCTCAAAATGTCATTCTTGATTGGGCAGAAAAGTCTCTGAAACAGCATGTAGACCATCATGGGACACTAATTATTTCTAAATAAGACACACATTCGAAGGTTAAAATTTTCAACATCAACATCCCATTATAAATTCTACAATAACTACACAATCAACGACTTAAATGTGATCATAAAATCAAAAGCCAATCTCATCCCCATATCAGGCTACATGCAGGACAGCTTATTCTGTTTCTAAGTTGTGATGTACATACTGTATCTGTACAATTTTTTAAATTAAGTATTTGAGGAACATAGGAAAACTCTGGACACACTTGAAGTAGGAGAAGATGACCAGAGAGATGATGAGGGAGACGATTGACAGACCATGACCCACCATGGCCAGGTAGTAGTGACTGTAGATTAACTGCAGAGAGAGAGAGAGAGAGAGAGAGAGAAGTTTATTGTGACTTTGAGGAAGTGAGTCATATCCATTGACAGATTTCTATTCTACATTTCACTGGTCTGCCTGTGACGTCGCTTCTCCTGTTATCATAGATAATTCCTAGAAATGACCGTTTCTCTATGTTGATTATTACTTTATCATTAAGTTTTTCTTAATCTTCAATTACTGTGGACTTGTCTACAGAGAACTGAGAACAGAGAACTGGTCAAGACATCATTTTATTAGGCACTTGGAGCATGCTTGGTGTGAATGCATCCTTACAACACAAACCATACATGTTAGCTTTAATGCATTGTTTTACCTTGAGCTTGTCTTTGGTGTAAGCCTCACACTGGGTGTAGTTGGTCCAGACTCGGTTGCTCTCTGGGTGGTGGAACCACTGGCCATCAGGATTACACACTTTGGTAACTTTCTCTGTGAGGAGACGGAGGTACAATTTACAAATGTATTGCATGCTTTGATTTAGACTACCTACTGTAGGCGCCAGATGGGTGGAGCCTGCTGCATAGAACAGTGTCATGATTGTCTTGATGTGGTAAGTCCCCCCCATTCTTGAGCCCTTTTCACACTTGGGTTCCTTCACCCTCGGCTAACTAAGCCCTGGGCAGTTCACACTACCACCTGTTAACCCAGGGTTTACAGCTAGCCCTGGCTTGAGGATTCACACTCACAGGGTTAATGTCCTCAGAACACTTGTAGCACACTTTGATTGGACATCAAACATTCTGTTGCTGTTCAAATGCATTCTGTTGGTGTCATTAACCTTGATTTTAACCTTGATTCACACTATAGACATCATCCATGACCTTTTGGGGATATCCTCAGAAAATCAGTAATAACTGGACTGGCATTTAGTTGGCCCAGGGCTAGGAGTGGACATACATTATAAGTTGCAAGTGTGAAAAGACAGTTAGCCCAGGTCTAAGTATAATGTGAAAAGGGTTTCAGTAGCATAATACAAATGCTAGAAATATTCAGAAATATTCATTTATTCATCACAATGGTGCATTCAAAAACAGAACTACATGATAGCCATTCCACGGACTGATTAAATTTGTGTGTGTCTATATGTGTGTGTGTGTTTAGGGCCTCACCACTCGGATCAAAGTCTATAAAATATGCAGGACACATCTGCATGACTGTCCCTGGAGCGGAGTCTCCCCAACACAGCCAGCCGTCCCATGTGCGGTTACAGAAAGTACCTGCAGGGGGCAGCAGTGCACAGACATTAGACTTGCGGATGTTGGGTACCTGGGGCTGTCAAGGTGGTGATAGCAGTCAGAGAAAGAAAATTACAGTGTATCTCAAGGCAGAACACATTTAAGATGTAATTAAGCTTTGGTCCTTCCTGGACCAAACAGTCCACACAGCTTAACTTTATCTAATGATACTTTGATGTGATGCTGCTCATTGCCGGGGTGGCTCTCAGATGTAAAGGTAATCTGCATACAAATCTTCTACCCCCAACTTAAACCTAATTATAGCTGCTGCACAGCAATGGTTGGGGCCGAGCAATTTTAGGCAAATTTAGGCAATTCTGAGCAACAAGTGGAGAATGGGAAGATGAAAAGAAAGGTGACATTCTAATGTGCATTTTGCATCAGTTGAGGCTTGAACTTGCAATTTCTGGCATGAAGGACATTGCTCTATCTCACTGAGCTAATTGGCAAGCGTCAATTCATGTGAGGCTTCACAAATTGACTAAGCCAGTCACATGATAGCAGCCGCCTATGCATGGAAAGGCAGATTTCAAACCACTGTAAAAAAAATCAGTCATCAAGACAAAAATCTGAGAATACACATGCATCTAGACAGCATGGAGATGCTGGTAATTTGTTTTTAACAATGACTGATTTGTTCCCTAAGTGAAAAACTGATGTTTAAGTGTAAAGAGTACAAAGGTTTACATGGTCCACATGTAGCTTCACAAACTGACTGAGCCAATCACTGACGTGCAGGACAGCAGCCGTCCATGCATGGAAAGGCAGATTTTAAACAGCTGTCAAAATTCAGTTATTAAGACAAAAATCTGAAAATACACATATTGCATCTAGACAGCATGGAGATGTTGATCATTTGCTTTTAACAATGATTGATTTGCTCCATAAGTGAAAAACTGATGTTTAAAAATGCCATTCTTGCATTGACTCCAATTGTTCACATGAGGGCAAAATTCAAAATGCCACACATCATCTACCATGACTCCAAAATTTTGTCAATTTTTTTTCATGAACATTGAAGATTTATTTACCAAGAATGTGCAAGTGTATGTTTACAGTCAAACATTTTGATGCACTGTAGGCTCAATTTTTGATAAATCAAAAATCTGTGTGGATCGTTTGTGTAGGACAGTCTGAAGATGCTCTGTAGCAAGTTTGGTGACATTTGAGCAAAAATTGTGGGAGAAGTTTTACAGAAGAAGAAGAAGAAGAAGAAGAAGAAGAAGAAGA
>OMLB01063434.1:5419-25828 GCA_900302555.1 Myripristis jacobus | reverse complement strand
CATGACAGCAGCCGCCTATGCATGGAAAAACAAATGAAAAAAAAAAAAAAAAAAAAAAAAAAATCAGTCATCAAGACAAAAATCTGACAGTGATGATCTGGAATGGGACTGGACCTTTGTGCAAAGTTTGGTGAGTTTTGGCACATGGGAATGTTGCACAAGCTGAGGCTTGAACTCACACCCGACACCGAGGACTGGCCTCTATCTCACTGAGCTAAAACTCCACATGTAGCTTCACAAACTGACTGAGCCAATCACTGACATGCAGGACAGCAGCCAGCCATGCATGGAAAGGCAGATTTTAAACAGCTCAGTTATTAAGACAAAAATCTGAAAATACACATATTGCATCTAGACAGCATGGAGATGCTGATCATTTGTTTTTAACAATGATTGATTTGCTCCATAAGTGAAAACTGATGTTTAAAAATGCCATTCTTGCAAATTCAAAATGCTGTCAAAAATTCAGTTTTTGAGATACAGTTCTGAAATTTGCCACACATCATCTACCATGACTCCAAAACTTTGTCCATTTTTTTCATGAACATTGAAGATTTATTTACCAAGAATTTGCAAGTGTATGTTTACAGTCAAACATTTTGATGCACTGTAGGCTCAATTTTTGATAAATCAAAAATCTGTGTGGATCGTTTGTGTAGGACAGTCTGAAGATGCTCTGTAGCAAGTTTGGTGACATTTGAGCAAAAATTGTGGGAGAAGTTTTACAGAAGAAGAAGAAGAAGAAGAAGAAGAAGAAGAAGAAGAAGAAGAAGAACACAGGAATACAAGAGGGACCTGGCAGCTTATTATGGGTGGTTGTCCGTCCGTCCAGTGCCAGCCCACCCATTCTGCAATTTTAATATAGGATTTGCATGTTAAAAATGATTTTAACAACAATTATTTATCGTTATTTTTGCTCCAAACACATTGATTATAGTACTGGATAACTGTCTAAAACCTTAAAATCACTCCTCAGAATCCCACAGAAAACCAAAAAAAGTCCAGGGATTCCGTGGATGAGTGCTAACATTAATTACAGTACTAGTATATAATTAATAAATCTAAAAAGGCAAGACTGCCCTCACTCAGAAAAGATCTGTGTTGAATGTGGGCCAAGTCATAAATGACTTTGTGAAGCAGTTGAAAGAGATCAGGTGTCTTCAGTGTTAACCCACTTGACAGCAGACAGACGTACAGAAAACTATTCATGTACATTTATTGTTCATGTAAAAAGTTGTTTGTGTTGAATGTGCAAACTGCACTTACAGAATTATTCAATATTGAGGAAAAATGTGGCAAATACATTTGATTACAAACTGTGTCGTGGACATAATAGAAATGAAAAGCTGAGCCGAAATGAAAGAGAGAAGTAATCAAACATCATTAATGTTGTCATTTTATCAACTGGGTCCTGGCCCCTTGCCATTTTCCTAAAGTGGCCCCCAGGTTCAGGTATTTGAGTATCCCTGCTCTAATGCTTGAGGGGAGCTACTAAGTGACTAAGACTGTGTTAGTTTCATGTATAACTCCCCCATCAAATGGTAACTGTTGCTAAGACATCCTTGCTGTGGTGTTTCTGCACTGCACTTCCCAGAGATCACATGTACTGCTCATGCCAACTAACCCGTTTGTCTTCTGTTCATTCTAAATGAACCTGAAAAGCCAAATGAATCACTTCCTGCACAGCAGAGGATTTTTCCTAAGAGAGACCCATCGAGTACCACCTAATGCAAAAGGCTTCATGAACGGGTTGAATCACTAGCGTATTATGATAATGAGATAGAGCACAGCAAAATGGATGTTTATTGTTGTGAAAATGTTACAGATTAACACTTTAAAATGGACTCTAAGGTAAGAAGGGAAAATATGCCCACAGCAAGGCTGAAATGAGCAAGACCCTGCTGTGTATGAACAAAAATGACCCAGTAATATCATAGAATTGGGTGACTACTCAGCCACCAACTCCAGCACCCTCTTTAAAAACTGAATTGTCTCCTGAAATACTGCAGGGGGCAGTATTTTCCACATAACATGCTGTTACAGTCCTCTTGTAACTGATTATGCAGTATATAGCACAGTGGAGAGCAATGGATATTTAAGTACAGACCAACCTAATAAAACCCCCTTCGTCTTGCTGTGAATAATAACAGACGTGCGATGGAAATAGTATAATCCTAGGAGTGAAATGGACAGGAACAGTAGTACTACAGTTCCATAAAAGGAACAGATGTTTTCTGTGGATTACATCAGGCATCTGTGTCCTTGTTTTTGGAGAGAGATGTTGCTTTTGAGTTTTCCGCATGTCATTTTTTTTGACAGATCGAGGTCCTTTTTTGTATTCTGGGTGGGAAAAAAAATGCTAATTGTATTTTGCATTTTTAAGAGACTCCCACAGGGACAAATCAAATACATGATCCAGTGAAAGGAACAAAAATGTGGAGCGCTCTGTGGAGTAACCTCTGTGTACACACTGCGTCACCACACCTGTCCCGCTCCAGCTCAGCCACAAAGCCTGTCAACAATAGACGGAAACCTGGCGGTGGCGAGTTGCACCATGGCATGTTGGGAAATGGAGCACAAAATAACATTTCAAAGGCGGTTATTTACTGTGCAGGAGAAACAGGCACCGGGACAGAGACAAAGAGCCAGCTTCCCTTCTTTCAGGCCAGAGAAGGACTCACTTCCTCTCTGCTCTCACTCAGTGTATATATGTATATAGATAGATAGATAGATAGATAGATAGATATGTATAGTGGAGCTTTTTGATAGGGTCAACAGCTGCTAATACACATATCTAGATTTACATATTCTGTGCATATGCAAATTAAATAAGAACTAAGAGTGCTGCTTTTTTTTTTATAACACACATTTACATGACTTAATATGGCTTATTGTAGACCTGTTAATGTAGACAAAACACATGTAAATCTTTTACATTAATATAGTATATATTATTTTGGTGTATTTTAACAATCTTTTTTACATTGTTCTCAGTATGTTCTCAGTATGCAGTGATGCTGCACACACTCGTAATACAGTAATTCAGACACTGATTACACTGATTTTCATATATGTTATCAAACTTGTTCTATATCATGTTATGCAATGCAATGCTATGCTATGTTATGATATGTTATGTTTTTATGTTATGCAATGCTATGTTGTGCTATTTTATGCAATGCTATATGATTTTATGTAATGTCATTTTATGTAATGCTATATTATCCTATGTTATGCTATGTTTCAGCAAAGCTACACAATTTTATTTAATGTTATGTTGTGCAGTGGTATGTTATGTTACGCTATGTTTTGATATATTATCCTGTTATGTTACATATTGCTATGTTATGTGATGCTATGTAATGTTATGTTGTGTACTGTTATGCTATGCTATGCTATGCATTGCTATGTTACGTTATGCAATGCCACATTGTGTTATGCTGTTCTATGATATATGATGCTATGATTATGCTATGCTTTGTTACGTTACATCAGGTTACACTATGTTATGCTAGGGTTATGCTAGGGTTATGTTATGTTATGTTATGTTTAAGGCATGCATGGCATACATCTAGTAAACTGTCTAGGCTATATAAATCAGAGTCAAACTGATTTAAGTTATATGATGATATAAAGATAGGGTTTGTTAATAGTGGTTGCTTTTCTTATTAACTTATTTCACATTGGCAGTTATTCTGCTGTATTTACATTTAGAATGAAGCCTCAAAGTGAAGTAAATTAAACTGGCTCCTGCTGCAAACATGAGAAACGAAAAGAGAAAGCCAGTGTAAAGGAGTAGGCGGGCATGTTGAGATGCGAGAGAGTGAGCTTTAGCTGTCACATGCTGTCCCATCTGCAATGTAACATGAATTTTACATTAATAGATGAAAAATGAACAGACTTTCACTCTGTGATTTCATTCAAATTACAGCTTGTAAATCAGATGTAAAATGCCACTGTAATTCCACTTCTCTGCCGGCAACAGGAAATGAAACGTGGAATTCCATTAGGAAGTTGTGTAAAACAGGAGTACATACATCTGTCTTTTCAGCAGAACCTGTGTTTATATGTCGTCACTAATAACATAGTGTTATATTTCATTTTTTGGGTTGGATCACTGTTTTTTGCAAACACTCAGATTTCCATGATGCACATTTTCTCATGTTCTGCATTCACACATTTCTGCTTATCATGTGCTACTGCTGTAATTGTCAATTGCGTTGTGTTTATAATATCCCTCATTTGCTACATTGTTATTTATATTCTGTTGCTCTTTGCTGTATCCAACTGTACATTATAGAGGTGATGAAAAAGTCACACAATGTCATCTCTAATTAAGTACATGGGAGTGTTGAAAATGACACATATTTAAGAGTGTGATTCAAACTGAATTGTTCACCCTCCACACTCATTAACACTACAAACAAGGCAGATTTATATGGATATAATTCCAATTAAAGGACCCCCTCCGGTAAAATTAGTCCTGCCAGAATAGCATTTAAATGCAGACAAAGACTAATTTAAGTCCTGCCTACTCTGGACAAGTATCATTAATCACCTAATTAACAAACTATCCCTGTGTATCTCTGTGTTTTTGGAAACACATTCACATGGGAAAATGAGACTGTGAAAGCAGTGGTGCTCCATATGTACCAGATTGACATTGTGCAGTTCATTATTCCCTGCATTTGCAAAGAAAAAATGAAAGTGTGCACGGAAAATGCAACCAAAACATTTTTCAACGGATTACAGTACTTCCACCATTTTTCACGTCACGAGGAAAAAGAAGAAGAAATCACACACCAGAAAACAAAATACTTCTGCAGTTACAGAGAGTTTGATTCAAGTAGATCAAGCATTGACGATGGCTTCTGTCTTCATCAAAATATGGAAGGCTTCAGTGGAAGGTTTCCTTGATGGGCATTTTTCATTTAATCTCAACTTTAAGGTTAGAAAACATTAGCAAACGTTGGCTACCTAAAAACAAACTGCTCTCACTTGACATAGGACTTGAACTCAGGTCCCCCGAATGAAGGTCTCAGTGACTGACCCATCAACCATCCCACCCTCATCTGACTGTGTGTTCAGTTTTTCCACAATTACATACAAAGTCAAGATGCGAATAGATGCAAATTTTTGGTAGTCAACACAAATGATGCGAATTTCTGCGTTGGCTTGAATTTTTTCAACTCAGGTGAAAAATCGGGTGAAAATGACCACTAGAGGTCGTTTGACTTTAAAACGTAACTCTAGGTTGTAATAAGCTGCTTGCCCAAATGAACCTGTGGGTTGTTTTTTTGCTTGAGGACAGTCTCAAAGTAGCAGCAGGGCTTGCACTTCCCTGGCTTGATGTTTTTAAGCTGCTTTTAGACGCAAGTACTCTTGGTACTGAAATACTTGACAGCAGTGTGTGCCCTCACCGTCATCTGTACGCGGTGGATCATGGATTATCTTCAGGTAGCACTCAAACTGGGCAGCCAGGATCTGGAGTCGAGATTGTGTCGGTATGGTGGACATGGTGTCGCTGGCCGCCTCCTGCTCCTGCCTCTCCGCTGCCTCCACTACAGACATCACAGAGCCCACGTCCTCACACCTGGACACCTGGGTAATGTCATCCAGAAAAATATTTACGTGCATGGACACCTTGAAATATTTGATCACGTTCGACTGGATTCGACTCTTAACGATAATGATACATTGTTGCTCAGTCATTCACCCTGTAGTGATATCTATGATTACCTCCTTGGCAAATGAACCAAAGATCTCCATCCCACTTCCTTCTTACAACTTTAATTTGTTTGGTTGAAAATGTTTCAATGTCAACTCTGAATCCCAAAAAATCCCTCTGATATCAAATCAAAATTACTGTTGTAATTCTTGTTGACATTTTATTTACCTTTTATTTAAATCTCTTTATAGTTATACATATCTTCGCAGTTATCGCTCTACATTTGAACAGGCCTTAAAGGGACTGTTCACCCATTTTGAAAAATGTGATATTTTTCTTATTTCCCCAGGCTCTAATGTAGAGTCGTAGTAGCTGTATCTCCCTCTCAATTTAGTCATATGTGAGGGAGATAATGTTGAGCGTTCTTTGAGTGAATTAAGGCAGTTATTTTTCAGAATATTAGCTGGGGGGAAGTCCACGTCAGTGGCAGGAGGCTAACAGTTAGCATTTGGAGCATCCAGCCAGTATCCAGCCCTCAGTAACAATGAGAGGAAGATAGCACCACTACTGTGCTACAGAACACCTAGGAGGAATAAATGGGTGAACTATCCCTTTAATGATACCTGGGAGGAAACTGGGCCATTGCAGCATCAGGTAGTAATAGGAACCAGAGAAGAACAAAGTGCAACAAATAACAGTACCAATGGGGGATTAAAAGAACATTAAATAAACATGGATTCTATGAGCCAAATAGCAACAGCATCAGAAGAATGTACATGAGTGCAAATGCAACCTGGGAAAGATTAACGCATGTACAGTCAGGAAAAACACCCTCCTGTTAACATAGGTCACACACATGTACACAAGCACACACGTGTCTTGGCATAGATGTGCACTGAGAGAACTACAACCCTTTCAAGGATGTGTACACACACACACACACACACACTCACCTCAGTGCCCAGTGCCAGTACAACCAGAAGTGACAGTAGTTGGGTCCTCCACATGTTTCTAAGGGGAAAAAAAAGAATGAATGAATTACTGTAATACATATTAAATATATACATAATATATACAAGTTCTGGAGGCGTCATGTAAAGGATTAGACCACATGTGACTACACGAGTGAGTACAGCCCTAATGTGTCCCAGTGCTGCTCAGAGTGGGGTCTGGGATACACTTAAAGTTAAAGTTAAGGGACAACCCAGTAACTTCACTATATCTTAAACCAAAAAAAATCATCAATTATTATCAAAGTACACAATGTAAAAGCTTTACTTTTCTAATCATTAGTAAGGTGTGTTTAGACCAAACGAGAAGCAAGTTTTTAATACGGCGCAATTGCAAACAAAGTCAATGACAATCGCTGCGAATTCGTGGCGGGCAGTGCAAATGATGAAAATTTCAGTGGTGCGAATGACACACGAATTTCGCGTGTCATCCGTGGAATTTGTCTCATTTTTCAAGTGAGCGAACAATTGGCAGCCATATTCGAGTCTGTGACGTGAAAGCACACTTCATGTTTGGTCTGAAGACAACTATAGTTTTTAGGAGACATGTCAGAGTAGCTTTGACGTGAAGCATCCTGTGGCAGCGTGTTGGAGCTCCTCAGCTGTGTGAGCTGCTGTTCTTACAGTGTACACGTTGTCTCACCAGAATTGAATTGACATGGTCTCTGAGCTGTTTTTGACTGGAAACCACATCAGACTGATTTAATGTCAGCTTGTTAGCCATCTAAACCACAGTATCTCAGCTATACATATCTGATTAGCATACTAACTAATGTATGTATGAATGAATGATGATTCATGTGTAAGATACTCATCCCTGTGCGGCCTTACAAGACAATGTCAAACAGTACAAGTATATGATGCCACATAACACGCAACAACTAGGTATCTTTTCCACAGCTGCCATTTTGACATGAAATAGCAGGGTAAACACAGGTCTTACAAATGACATTAATGAAGCCTCTGTTCCATGTCAGTGTAGCAGAGTGTTTCCAGTGAACCAGTGTGAACAGCAGCAGAACCCTGGCTCTGTCAGACCTAAATTAGTTCAGCTAGGCTAACCAGCGAATTTATGTGGCATTTGGTACAGCACATTTTTGGTACTTTGATGGACCTTAATGGAACAGAAACCGAACTAATGACATTGTTAACAGAGTGTTATTGCTGTCTGTCTGTCTGTCTGTCTGTTGTGAAAAAGTCTATTGGCAAGTCTTTTGAAAGTCTGTAGAAAGTACATTTTATATCTAGTAGATGGATGGCAGGGGCTTGTAGTTGCATAGCATTTACAGATTTTATAACTGTGCTACAATCTCTGCAGTAGTTGACCTGTTCAGCTTCATGTAAACTCGTGCTAACTCATGAAAGAGAGATTAATCAAATTTTGTTTCAATAAAACTGTTAAATGTAAAAATGTAGTGTGATTTCTATCTTTATTGCAATATATTTTCTGCATATGTATCAATATATAGCCATACTTGGCCCATGCATATATAGAAGAATATTTATATATGTATAATTTAATAGTGTATAATGGTAAATTTTAGTGTATAAACATCTATTTTAATATTGCATTTTTCCCCAATATATTGCCATATATTTTTTGTTTCATAAGGGCTGTCCAGTAATATACATTTGCAAAAAATATACTATTCAGCTTTACTTAGAACCTTACTGAATCTACTTAGTCACATCACAACAGTATTTTCTGGCGAGTGGCTGGTTCTGTTTCTGGTCTTGTTTTATTGAGCAAAATATCTGGGGGCACCAAATTCTCCAGAGGACCTCCATGGTGGCATAATGACTATTATCGATTATTGCCAAACAAGGTGAACAGTTACAAAATTCAGTAATAAATGATTGGCAATAATCTTTCCATGTGGATCCCTGAGAAACAATGTGATCTGGTTGGGTTTTGTGGCCTAATATGTGTGTTTTGGAGGTCCATGACACATGAAATAAGTGACTGTATGTTTGCACCATGCATGCCTGTGTGTGTTTGTGTATGTGTAGTTTCTCAGCTATCAGGACAGGAAGTTCATGCCCCAACAGAGGATAGTAGCACTGCAGTCATTCTTCCCCACCGAGCAGTCAGGGTCAGAAAAACATGTGTGTTTATTATTATTGAGATAGGGCAATCCATTCCCCATGTTGTTTTCTCCTTAATCAGACAGGAAGGCCACTGGACTGTAAGCGCAGACGTAGGAGAGAAAAGGCAATCTCCAAAAACAAAACTCTAAATGTTGGGAGAAGGGGGTGTTTGTGCTTAATTGATCTCTGAGAGGGAGAACTAAGTACAGCTCAAGCATCCCTGAAGAGCCTTTTCATAATGTAGAGCAAGCTCTCACTGGCTCACCTGTGCTGTTATTATGAAAAAATGTATCATACTTTCATAATGTGAGATGCTCTTTTCAAGTGATGATGATTCTCGCTGTAAAACTGATCTTCAGTGGTACCTCATGCTGCACCATTAGGCCTCCATACATATCCCAAATACATAAAACCATTACAGATTTTTGATCAGTCCTTTTCTTTTTATTTTTTACTGCTCCTCACATCAAAAAAACTGCATTCTTATCCCCAACCTCCACCAAATCTCATTATTTTAGAGTAAATTATTTACTGTATAATAAGGCGGTTTGTAAAGGGTAAACGTACCATATTAATCTTTTTTATTTGCTGACGAGTTTGTTTAGAGTCCGGTGCCACATTTTCTCCCTGGCTCTCAATCAAGGCAGCACTATAGAGCCTCTGGAGCCAAACCTCTCAGAAATGGACAGTTCTAAAGTCTCCATGACATTTGCCGACAAGAACTTTGCAACGGCACAACCAGGATGTTTGCTGAATGTTTGACTGAATGTTGACATTCTGGACATACCGAAAGCTCAGTGGAATTTGGGAAATCCTGTAATAAATGCAGACTGAAGTTTTGGTTTGTGATATGAGATCATGAAGGTCAAGGTTTTAAATGATTTTAAAATAAACAAATTCATTGATAAAAGTCATTAACTGAAATTTTACTCCATTTTCCAATTTTTATTTCTTTCCATTTTTTCAGTTTTTTTCCCCGCAATTTTTTTCAGCTCTATTGTTTTGTCATCAAAGTTTTCCAACATACGCTCTAAAAAACTGCTTCTTTGACTCTACCAACTGTGCTGTAGTAAATAATCAGTGTTTACATGCATCCGAGTAATCAGATTACTCCTTGTATTCAGCAGGTATCTGATTTCTGAAATGCCCTGTCAGCCAAAAACCTGGTTTCCATAATCAGGTTGGGATTAAGAGAAACCCCATTAACACAGATAGATTTCTAGTGTGGAAACCCAATTACTGGTCCATGCAAACTCTTAAAATCGTGTTAACCAGATTTGGTCTTTTACATGTTAGCATGTACAGGATAAACACACACTGTAAAATGCATGGGAAGAATAACATTTTTGAGACACCGAGTTTTTTTGAAAATTTGTTTGCCTATGAAAAAAGAAATATTTTGTCACACAGTCTTAGATCCTGAACATGTTCACTGGAGCTGTACTGATTCTCTCTTCTCTTGATATTTTTTTGTCATCCTTGAACAAAGATGACAGATCGCTCAAAGAAATGGACATGGTTATCTGATTTCCTGTGATGAACCTGGTTACTCACAATAATCTGGGTTCTTGTGGCCATGTGAATGTAGTCAGATGATCTCTGCCTCTGGGAAAAGCTTGTGCTAAAATGCCAAGTTGCATATCAAATGTCATCCTTACATACATCTGTTCATCTGTATTTAATATTGACTCTAGTTCCACATTACGTGCTGACTGGTCCACCGCTGAGGTCTAGAGCACAAAGCCACAATATTAAACATGAAAAACTGAAAAACTGTGACATCTTCCGAGGTTGCATCTCTGCAGGCTCACAATCCATCATTCTCTAAGTGCAGACTGGCAGCCAGCTGTGAGGTTGAAAGAAAGCAGTTGTAGTTTACATTCCTGCAGAAAGAGACTCTTCTTTGGAGGCTTCAATAATGAAAACATTTTGACAGCGAAGCACACGTCTCAGGGACAGAGCAGAGGAGGAATAAAGGAGAGAGAAATGCAGGGAACTTCAGAGGTTTTAGCAAACAATGCTTTGCCCAAATCTCTAGGAAAAAATGAAAGGGAATTCTTGTATTCTTACTGTGTTCTTTCTATTCTCTGCTTTCTCATCCTGCCCAAATAGAAAAAGAGATTATATCCTTAACATAAGGATACATAAGTTAAACACTTAAACCATACCACGATGGGATAATACACACTGATAATATCAGCTCATACCTTTCCCTCTCCTGACCACTATCCCCCCACCTACAGAAATGACAGCTCTAAAAATTCTGGGTTAAATTATGAATAAAAAAAGGAAATTAAAGAAATGACTGTTTTATTGCTCCGTTGGACAAAACAATCATGATGTATATGTCGGGGTTGGTGGTCAACACCAATGACTCAGAAATTATTGGCCAGATGATGAGATTAGGATTAAGTTAAGGAGTCAAAGGCAATAAATAGCCTTGTTCTCAGGCCAAAAAAAGGAAATGAAAAAGATTAATTGTTATTATCCCAGTATTAAACATGGTTTCTGCTCTGATCAAGTTGGTGGCTCTGTATGGTGAAAAATGTGACTTTGCTGTTTGTTAGTTCACTTTGGGGGACATTACATAAACCTAATTTCCTGGAAACTTACCCAAACGTAGCCAAAACCCCTAACCTTAACCACTGACCCGAAAATCAGCTTTTTCCAAATGGGGACATTGCTTTAGTCCAGTGCTGAGCAGCGGTCATATTGTCTGTCATTTTAAGTTAATGGGAGAACAAAGCCACACTAAATCATAAACAGATCCACACACTCTCCCCTTGTTATCACTTGCAACATAATAATGCCTTCAGTCTGATGTAGAAATGATTTCCTCCAGTCAAAGCCAGTGCAGCTGTAGATGCTGGCAGCACAGACTCATCCACATACACACACATACTTTTATTATTATTTATTTAGCCTGCATTTGCCCAGATAAATCATTAAGAACTAATTCTTCTTTACAATGGTGACCTGTACACCATACACTGAATGTAAAATTCAGTTGCTAGGCATTTTTAGCACATTCAGCAGATGAATCCAGTTAATTCCATTATCAGAAAAAAAATCACTTTAGTCGTAAAGGGATGGTAACAGGATAAAGACTTCTTTATCTCTTAGAATTTACTTGAGCTGTAAAAGTGTTCCCAGGAATTGAAAGTCCTGTGTATTTATTGTCTTAGAACCTTAACTGAGTTGATTTGACATGACACATGTATGTTTGTGGTCTGTACCCTGGCACATGGAAAAGCCACATACTTCCTATATTAAATTCAACACAGCCGTTCAACTTGTTTTACTGACGGTTTACATTAAGTGTCTTAACCACAGGCAAGGCTCACTGTGCAGCCTAGCATCCTCAGCCAAGAGTGAAGGCAGGCTTACCATGCAATGTAATGCACTCACAAAGCAAGTGACTTTAACTGTGTCTCTTTCTCAAACATCGGCTGTTCCCATGTTATAATACTGCAGCTCACAAAACTGTCACCACAGAAAATAGTGGACATTTATACCCGATGGAAAAACTTATTAAGGCCTGTATTTACTGAGTTTCTGCAATGATGTTAGTGATGTCGCACGCACAAAAAGTGCCACTTCTGGTCTACCAATCTGTCACACAAGCATTGTATGCATGGAAATGGAGTAGACTGATTAAAGGAGACTGTTAGTGTATAATATTAGTGTGTGATAGAACTATAGTGTGTAACAGAGCGCAGAATACAATACAATTATGTACTTAGAGAATTGACCTTGGTTAGGAAAAGATTAGGGGTATTATTGAAAGTCCTTTTTTCTTTTTTCCTTTTTCCTCAAATCTCATCTGTTGATGAAGTTAGAGTGAAGTGATGTGAATTATTGTTATGACTGCGAAACTGCCTGCCTTGACATCACTGAATAAAAAGATGAGTGAATGAAAGAGCCTACTGGCTGTTACATTTATATGAGAAGGCACAATATTTATTTGTTATGCGACATGATGAGGGATCATTTTCATCAATATTCAGTGATCTGCAAACCCTTTCAGTGAACTTGAGACTGCATAAATTGTCAGTGCATTTCCTTTTCTCATGCAAATTTCCATGAGGATCATTTGAAATATAGTTTAAAAGTCTGCAATGCTGATGAATGCTTTAAACACAATATACTCCTTGGACTGTATATAGTGGTCAGTTTATGTTGTATGTCAATTAATTAAAAGAACACTGACTCGTAGGTGCACTTTTATAATAGCTGAAAGCAGTTTAAAGGTACTAACTCTGACTTGAGGAGCTTTTTACAACTGCACGGACAAGAGGGAAAACAAACTCTAAGCACCCAGTCAATCATACAAAGAGAAATGCACACACACACACACACACACACACACACACACACACACACATTCATTTGCACACAGACAGCTTTATACTATACCCATGTAATACAAGCCAAAAAACGAAAGGGTTTTCATCTAATATGGACACACAAAATAATGATCATTATTAGGCGATTAAAAAGCCAGAGACAGATAAACACCACTTGCTTTGACAGTTATCGCCCCATTCAATGGACATCAGTCGTCATCACTCCCACAGAGTATAGGTTAGTAGGTCCCTACAACACCTTCTAGTAGATCAGAAAGCTGATCTATTCCTATCATCAATCCGTTTTGATGCCAGATTTAGCGAGTTTTCAGACCTCCTTGATGATTTTATTCCGATTCCGATTCAGAAAGCTTTATTGTCTGCTGGAAAAGGAAATTTTCTTTGATGTTGCTCAACATATAACAGTAGACTAGAAAGAGTCACGCAACACAGATTTCTGAAAGCAAACACAGTGTGTGTAGATTGTTAAAAGCAAGTATAAAAATTAAGAGTTACCTTGTCCATTGTTCATTGTTTATTTAATATGTTTATGGCTGTAGGTATGAATGAGTTTTTGTAGATGTTCCTCTTGGATAATGGGACTGTATCGGCGGCCTGATGGCAGGAGGTGGAAGGACTTGTGAAGGGGGTGGGTGAGATCCTGAGTAATGAGGTTGGCTTTCCTTTTAGCTGCTTGGGTGTGGAGTGCTGATAATTGAGTCTGAGTTTTGCCAGTTCCTCCAAAGGAACTAGTGAGTAACCTCTCTGCTAGTCGGGAGAATATCTGTGTTCACACATTAATGCAAGTTAGCGACAATGTGATGTTGTACTGTAATGATTCTGAGTTTCTGGACTTTTGAGTTGGACTCTACTTTTGTTTGTCTGCGTTTTCCTTGTGTTTTGGTGTAGTTTCCTTTGCCCTGCTGTGTCACTCCCGTTAGTGGTTTAACCCGTGTCTGGTTCCTCAGTCGTGTTTGCCCCTCCCAGTTCCACACTTGCCCTGAGTCTGTGTCATTATCCCTGGTTGTCCTGAGGCCTGTATCACGAAGCAAGCTCAGTTTTCCCTGTAATACAGGCTATAATAAAATAAAGGGGACGCCAAAATTCAATCACGTCAGCACATCAGGTTGACAGCCTGAATAAAATCTTATACTGAGCTGCATTAGAACTTAGCAGAAACAAAAGGCAAATATAAAGGCCTACTTGCCCTCTTGAATGAAGGGGACAAATGATCCTTTTTCACATTTGCATCAGCGAGCTGTCGGTCAGGCCCATTCTCTCACCCAGGAATAAATTGCCCCCCAAAAATATTTAGAGCTAATAAATTGTGCCATTTTAAATGTCCCTAAAATGTTGTGACATTCCTCTAAAAATACTTCTAATTATCAAATTTCCTTAAATGATTTTTCATTTCTGTTTTCCTCTCCTACAGAGAGTCAGCTCTGTACAACAGGCAGCTGTTAGCCAGGCTGAAGTGCTGCTTCACGTTAGTATCACAGCCTCTCTCTCATACAGATAGTCGTCGGAAAAATCTAACAGATATGACTGGTAAAGGACACCAGGCTACCAGGCTAACACCAAAGTTAGCCTGCCCCGGAGCAGGCTAGCTTTCAGGACAGGATTAGGATAGGTTCTCTATCCCGATCAGAGGTGAGCCAGTTTTGTGATACAGAAAATCCGGAGTTGAGCCTGAAGTTATCTCGCTAACCCCTTAATCCCGCTTCGTGATACAGACCTCAGGTCCCTCCCAGTGTTTCCCCTCAGCCAATCCTCTGTGTTCTCCTGTCTTGTGCTCCAGCCCCTTCCCCAGGTGTTTCTTGTTATCTGATTGGTTCTTTGTGTATTTAAGTCCTGTCTTCAGTTCAGTTCTTGGTCTGAACATTGTCTTTGCTGCTACTCCACACGTGGCTTTATTTTTCTTTCACCAACATTAACCAATGACTATTATGTTTCCATTTCTTTCTTTCTTTCTTTTAGCTCCAACTCTGTTTTACATCAGGATTATTAATAGAGGCAATTAAAGATGATATACAGCAACAGACTCCTGAGCAAAAAAGAATGATTACCACAATTAAAGAAACCAGACTTGGCATATTAATATTCAGTGACAAAGCTGACTGTGCACACACAGTCAGCGTGAAATTGCACACACACTTGCACAAACACACAGGCACAACCCCAAACCCCACCACACACATACACACACACACACACACACACACAAAATCACTGCACCATCAGTCAGCTCTTGCCAAAAGTGGTTATTGTAGTATTATTTCAAGTTTAAATGATCATTCCATGCAGACATTGAGAATATATCATATTCATACATATGCATGGATTGTATGTGCATATGCATTAGTGTTAGTGTGTATGTGTGTGTTTGTTTTGTCTTTTTCTGTTGGACACTCTGTACTGCAGGGGGACATGGAGGGAAAAGTTTAAACTCAGGTCAAGTGCACACACACACACACACACACACACACACACACACTTCAGCCCCCTTCTTCCTCCTTTGGCATCTGTCTCATTTTACCGTCATTCTTTCCCAATCTCTTCCTCTGAACCTGTGTCTGTGTCTCCTGTGGTTTGTCTGTTCCTTGTCACACTGTCATCTGTCAACATCCATCTCATTCACTCTGTGTCTCTTATTCAGTTTGAGTCAGTTAAAAGTCCTCCTCAACTCCTCTGGCTTTCTTTAAAGGAATGCACCAAGTTTTTGGAAAACCATTTTTGTTGGCCACTTTAGCCAATAAGTAATGCTGCTCACGTAAGACATAGACACCAAAATCATCAACGTGCCCCCGGTGCATGTTTGGCTCCTGTGCTGCATGCTAACTCTTCACAGCTTCCCTCTGCTGAGTGACAGAGCTAATACTTAAGAAATCATAAATTCAATACTGGTGTAGCCCATTGTTGCAGAGAAATCCCACATCTCATACGCTGCGCATTTTTCTTGACAGTCTCCCTTTATCCATGGGGAAAACAGCTTATGATGTACAAACAAGGATATTTTCTATTTTCATTTTCAATTTTCTATCATATTTTCTGTGAATGTTCAACCATCTCCATCACAAAAGAGCCAGACTTGCACAGAGCTGGGACAAGCTCTCATCTTCTGACTTATGGGATTTGAGGGGCCTGATATCTACTGGGGACACATGGATGATTTTGGTGTTAACTGCTAAGACAACCTGCGGGACAGGCTCCCAAAAACTTGGTTAACTCTGCGTTTAACTGTTTATTCCTATACAGGAGTCCTGATTGGGGTTTTTTTCCGGTGTGATGTTCAGAAGGTTCTTTGGCCTGACAGCAGTCACTGTGAAATTGGAATGTGCAGTTTGCAGAAACAACAGAACTTGTTGAAGAGTGAAAATCATCCTCATTTCGCACAAAACAAAGACGTACTCTTCGATAAGCTGACTGAGCATTATGAAACTGCACCAGTGCTGCTGTTGTACAGTGAATTAAGTTGTGGCAATACTTTCAGATGTCAGTTCAGGTGGTCAGTATTGGCCTCTTATTAAAAATTAAACATTTACCATTCAATATGGGTTACCTGATGGACAGGTTACATCATTTATGATAGAACTGATCAGGAGTATACTGGTTATCTATGAAAGGGGTCCGGGAACCGGGAACCCCCGGGGGTCCTTGAGGAGGTTCCAGGGGGTCTGCAGAAGAATGAAAACAAAAAAAAAATGTAACTACACTGTCAGTTCACTGACTAGAAGCCCAGTGAGATGTATAAGAATGACTACTCTGTTCATAGATTTCACACTATTCACAGTTAATCTGCCAAACTACAGTGAAGACAGTTATGGAAAAACTAAATAGTAGATGCTGATCCCTGAGGCAACATTTTTATCAAAAATGTATTGATATCCATGCCTGTCTAGTAGTAGCTGTATCAATATGCTAGGCATCAAAGGAGTTTTAGTTTTCTACCCTGACAAGAAAAAATTCCAGGGGAAATTTTTGTGATGTCCAAATTTAAGATATTTGATACTTGTATGAATTATCAGTTATCCACAGCTCTAAATGAAAAACACTGGTGCGGAAACTAACAGCATTATCCTTGAGGTTTGATTCTTCCAGTTGTTGTGCTTTAGGCAAGACGGCACTACAATGTTAAAGTTGAAGGGTTTTCAGGGGAAGCATTGTTTTTTTTCTGAATAGATTTATTAAAACCGGCACTGTGTATGTGTGTGTGTGTGTGTGTGTGTGTGTGTGTGTGTGTGTATCAGCATGCATACACAAGCACACAAACTTGTATGCGTGTTAACATGCCTATGCGTTGACTGATGTGTTGAAAACATGTGGTATCTTTCATGGCGTGACCATGACTGGGAGACCTGGAGACGGTTTCTCCTGGCAACCAGCCCCACTCAAGGTAAGTGATGTTTCTAGTGAATATGTCCTCTCATGTATGACTCACACAGCTTGCAATAAACACACAATAAATCACAGCAATGGAGCGGTCCAATTCATTTTTAAGAGCATTCACAAGCCCTGAACCCCCTTTCGCGAGAACTCACTGTCTTGAGGCTTAAAGGCAAAGAGGTAAGCAAAACCTATAGGAGATCAAGCTCTCTTAGCGTATCAATATGTTTTTTCCTGCTTTGGCTTGTTCCAGAGGGGACGTCTCACTAACAAAGGCAGAAACAAAGCATTACCAGGCTTGTGTTCGAGCCCCAGGGTCTGCTTTTTTTATATTTAGAAACATTCCATGGGAGAGGAAAGTCCACCGAGGAAATTAAATGCACATTCTCTGAACCAGCAGCTCATGTGAAGCCTGAAGATCACTGCACAACCCATGAACTAACAATGAAATCCAGCACTTTCACATCCTTGATTTCCTTGTGGGGCTTGGCATGGCTTAATCGCTATTTTCCATACTAAAACAAAAGGATTTGTAATATTTTCGGAGAAGCGGTGATGAAGTGTGTTAGTTTTGGTGTTCACACTTCACCGGAATCGGCATCATCCACTTCTCCCTCACTTACAGATTACCTGCCTTCCCCATAATGCCTTTCCACAGCCCTCACAGAGAGGGGGTGAACTTCTGCTGCAGGTCGTATGTATTATTAGAAAATTATAAGAAATAAAAATAAAAATAAAAATAAGCACTAGGGGAAAAAAAATTAATCATATTTTTCAAATTATGTTACAGTACTACAGTAGTATTTTCTCTTTTTGGGAATTTTTTAGATCATTTTCTTTCTTTCTGTCTTCATAACAAATTTCCAGATCATTTTCTTGACTAATTTCTTGCAAATTTTCAGGCACTTTTCTTTTTTATTCTTTTTTGTTTTTTCCAGTCATTTTCTTATAACTTTTTTTTCTTTTGCAAATTCAGTTAAATTGCTCATTGTCTTTTCTCCTGTGTTCTTGAAAGAAATCAAATGAATCTGCTCAGGTTTCAAAGCGTTGAGGGCCATTAGTGAGCCTTATTGTGTGTTCAGACCAAATGCAATGTGAGCGATTACACACAAAGACAGTTGGATGATATGAATGGCGTGAAATTATGCATCACAAATGTGCAAAATTTTTGAGGGAAAAATTAGGTTTGAACATCCTATTAGAAAGTACATTTGTATCTTTGGATCCTTTACAAACCATATTCTACCTTCAACTAGGTTTTTTCTTCCAGAGAAGGATCAACACTTACGGTCCCTAAAACCCAAGGGTCACACTGCTCTCACGGGGTCAGGGGTCATCAGATGCTGGGAAATCCAAATATTGTTGTTTGCTGCTTTAGATATGGGTTTGTTGGGCCTTGCACTCGGACAAATAGGCTGCAGATGCTGCTGTGACGCAGGAGCGGTTTTCATCCTGATCCCAGCGGTCATCAGTGCCTGAGGCCGTGCTGACAGGAGCAGCAGTGATTTAAAGGAAAGCCTTTGCATTGTGAAATAAACATAAATAAACATAACATAACATAACATAAACTACAGTATATCATAGAGCCATCCGCCCTTCACTTTCTGCTGCGGTCAGGGCATGATACACTTGTTATTTTCTTATCACATGCAATAATTGGATGTAATTACTCTTGGCAAGTATTGTGCGTAGCATGAGAAACTCCAGATGCACTCTGCCCGAGAGTCAAGGATACAATATAGAAAGCTCAAAGGAGAACAAAAGAAAGAAAGAAAAAAGGCCATCTGAGGATAAAAATCAGTCATTAGAGAAAATAATGGACTGGAATGTTTCAGTATTGGAGAATAGATCCAGAGCGTTTGCTGCAGATGGGATTGTTTGACAGAAGGAAGATAAAACATAAGAAAGCTGGCAGAACCAGAGGGAGCAACACACACACAGATAACTGCTGAAGAGCTGAGCGTTCACATGCCTTCAAACTGCTGAGGTTTAGAGGGAAATAAAAAACCTCCAGTCATAAGGATCATAAAGCAAACAAGCAGCACTGTCAGTTAGTCTTTCCATTATTTATTCAATAAATCAACTAGCCATTTTGTCTATAAAGTGTCACAAATAATGAGAAATGCTCTTGAGTCTGACCAGCCACCAAAAACGTAAGTATCAATTTTATAATGATATGAACAGAGCAGTGTTAGAGAATCTTACCACCTTAGTGATTTTTCCTTGATAAATGACTAAAAACCACTGCTAATTGTTTCAGAATTACAATCAGGATATTCACAAATCAAACATAAGCATTAACTGATGCTTTCAACCCTAAATAAATCCTGTATTTGTATAACATACATGCATGTGATATAATTTACATCCACGTGTTTCTCTATGAGTTCAGCTCATAAATATTCCTATTAGCCTTCTGAAAAGGGCTAAGCTCTAATCTGCAAATAAAAAAAGGTGGAAAACCAAATGTTGGCAGGTTCATCACTGCATCACTGGCTCTATTTAAAAGATCACATACTGGGAAAATGAGCTACAGTTGATTGTGTCATTATTTTAATCGGCGAAAGTCAATACCAGGAAAGGTCCACAGAGTAATTAAAACCAGACACAGCCTGATTTTTAGCTCATTTTCATGAAAATTCAGATTGCTTATCATAAGTACCTTAATAACATACATATCCTAATACATGTGTGTGCATACTCTCTTCAAATGGCTGTCTAAGTGCTTTACAGGCTTCAACCTGAATCAAAATACAACAGGACAAACACAAAGTCAGTTCATCAATTTTGGCTCTGTTTCAATTCAAATTTGAATTCACAGTTCCTCTATTTTCTCTCAGTTTTATCTACAGACTGCCGTTGTAGACTGTCAGATATCCCTCTCCCAGTCACCTACCAGGGACCAGAGAAACGT
>OMLB01063432.1:7181-25503 GCA_900302555.1 Myripristis jacobus | reverse complement strand
TGAATGAAAGTGAAGTGCTGCACCGTGACAATTACAGCAGCAATGTCAGTTATTAACTCCTCTGACTGTTTAATTAATCAACAATGGATTATAATTGTAAAATTCTTTTTTTTCCCACCTAAATAAAACATAAGAGAGGTGGTCGCCATGCAGTTAGAGGTGCAATCCAGAATCAAAATCCTGTGGCTGTGGTGCAAAACCCAAACTGTTACTCTGAACAAGGAAAAAACACTGAATGGTGGAGGAGGATCACTTAGAAAATGAAGGTACAAGAAGTCTTTGCATGGTGTGTGTGTGTGTGTGTGTGTGTGTGTGTGTGTGTGTGTGTGTGTGTGTGAGTGTCCATGTGAGACAAAAATATGACTTAAAGGTGATGGTCCTTTGTGATTTCTCTTGTGATGGACAGCAGCAGAGTCATTTGAAATGCTTGCCTGGCCTGCAGGTGAGTGTGAGTTTCAACATGTCTGTGTGGACAGGTTGAGAAAGAATAATCAAATATGGGATATAACGGAACAATAGAGAGATAGCAGCCATTATTCTAGTTGTGAATGAAAAATATGCTTGTCCGTGTGTAAATATGTGTGTGCTTGTGAGTGAAAGATAAAGAATCAGAGCAAAAGAGAGAGAGAGAGGGAGAGAATAATCCTACAATAGGACCAGCAAACTAACCTGAGCCATAACATTGCTCTCTCATCTTAAATTGTCCTTAAAACAGCTGCAAAATAGTAAAAATGGTATTAGAAGTGAACTCATACATAAATCAAGTCTTGGTTTGTGCATCTGTGATTCAGGAGTGAGATGCAAAACCTTATTTACAACACTGAATTCCTGACCCATCAGCTGAACAGCAAACATCACTCCAGCAAAAACAAGACTCAGAGGACAAAAGTCACAAAATGATGAGGGTTATAGAGATTTGTGCAAGTGATTAAAATTAAAAGTGATTTGTTGTTATGGTTCAATAGAAAGAGTAGTCTACTGGAGATGAAAAAGGGGATATGAAACTCATTTTAGGCTGCAGTAACATGTAAAGTTGTTGTTGTAAAATCAAACAGACAGGTAGGGTTTGCATGGCAGAATTGAAGGGTATAATTCAAATATACCCTTGCTATTCTCCAAACTAAATAGGCCAGCTTACATTTAGCTGAGATGAAAAAAACCAAAGCACCCAATGCCCTTTCAGCATGTAGAGCACCAACTAACAAAAGCTAAGTCGGTGCATGTCAACTATAAAACATGTCAGTGTGTGCAAAAAAAAAAATAACTACAATTAAAACCTGAGAAGTTCATTATGCCTTTGCTCACAAAGTCTGACAACACATGAGGCCAAAGTCGCCTACACACAAGCCTATCTTTGTTCACTCGTGGAGAAAAAACTGATTATTTGGAGGGTATTTCATCCGCCTTGTGCAGAATATATTATGTGTGTAAATGTTGTTGAACCCCGCGATTCGCCAGGAAAAGGTCACACACTCCCCTCGACCCCAAGTGATTCTCTGTCTTTGTGTACTCGTAGTGAAAAAAACGAGCTGCGCCTATAAACTTCGCATTTAAAAGGCAAGTGCGGTCGAGGGGGGCCGCTGCATGAGGGAAACAATGGCAGCTTTTTGGACACACTTTTTCTCACTGCGATGAACAGCAGGGAATCCGGTAGAGCCTCCTATAAAAGACCGATAGAGCACAGCTGCCAGGGTTCAACTGCAATTTTATAAAATGTCTCTCAGGGCCTGTGGTTTATCTGCAGATTTATATTCACGGACCGTGTGGGGAACTAATAGTGGGCAAGTTCTTAGGGGCAACAATCCGGGGGCCTCTTGACAACAAAATGCAATAAAGGGGCCTTTGCAAATAAAACAAACAAACAACAAAAAAGACAAAAGTTGCAGGGGATGCAACTGCCAACCAAATGTTGCATTATCATTATTGATTTACGCACTTGACATTCAAACGTCTGCTGTGCGTCCGTTCAAAGTCAAACACAAATAAAGGCAACATCCATCTGAAATGGACAAGTTTTTAAGACGCAGCCGGCCCGTGTGACAGCGCCGCTCCGGAGCCTGGGAGCAGCCATGGCCCCAAACACCAGACACCCCGTTTGGCCTGTCAGCCCTTCAGGCAGGACCGTGTTAGCAGGTGCTCAACGCGCAGCTCGATTATCACCATCATCACCATCATAAGCTAGACAAAAGCAATTCAGTTAATAGGCCATAATGGACCTATCTGTGTTAAAGTGACGAGGCTCTTTACTGATTATTGATTTATCAAGTTCACACACAATCCCTATTTTGACAACCGTGGCCAACAGTTGACCTGGGCCATTTGTCTAATGTTACCAGAGTGGACCCACGACACTTGACCACACAATCCTAAAAAAAAAAAAAAAAAAGTAGGCTAGGTCACTGACCGGAATGAGCTCCAGTAGCCTTTAGCTGGACTACCCACACATGCAAGTCCATCTATCTGGTCAACGTGCGTTCATAAACATCCACTTAGAGGATTAGTTTGTGTGTTATTTTGTTTGTAAAGTGTCACTCACGCTCGGAGGCCATGGTGATGACGGACTCCGTGGTGGCGTGATATTCATCCTCCTCCATAAACTCATCCTGGGAAGACGCGTCTCCCTGGAAGTCATGATGGTCCAGGAGCTGCTGGAGCGGAGGAGCCTTGGGTAACAGCTGATTCACCACCTCCCGGCTTATATTGGGCGCCTGCTTCAGACGCAGCTTGCTCAGGATCTGGGACTTGATGGTCTCCAGCCTCAGGACTTTGCTCTGCTCCCTCCAAACACACGCAGAGCATTCATGGGCTCCAGCGTCCTCGTCCAGCAGAGACAGCCCGGCATCCGTGGGCATCTCGCTGGCAGGAGGCAGCAGCAGATTGGGCTCATCGCTCCCCGACTGTCCCAGGGAGATGAGCACCATTAAGCACAGTAAAAAGTTGTACCTCGGCATGACGATGCGCAGATCAGGCGACACAACTTTTTTTCTTGACTCGGTTTATCCCGTTATTCTCTGAGATGTGTGTGCCGCTTCTTGCCTTATCCTACAAAAGGTAGGCAATCTGTGATATTCATCTATTCCAATGCGATCACCCTTCAAATATCTTTTTAAAGCAGGAGCTTTAACAATTTAAACCAAAAAAAAAAGTGCGTTCCAGTGTGTCTCGTTATAGGCTGCTTTGATTGAAAGTAACCAATTATCTCTACATGCATAGCCCGCTCACATGTACTGGTTGTTTTGGGGTCCCCTATCAGATAACAATTTAGTCCATAGAGGTGTGAATGTTCAGAAGTGTCACTGAAAAATGTGCAAGTGCGGTCAAAAAGGGGCTCTTTATATATCTCCGCTACCCGGTGTCGTAATCCATCTCCATTGGCTAAGATTGCAACAAAAGGCTTTTAGGTCTGTCACCAAGTCAAGAGGGATAGAGCGAAGGGAGGGAGGAAGCACCATTATGAGAGTATAAATCTTTGTACAGTACAGAAACAATGTCTCAAATTAGAGATATAGCCCAATTAGGTTATTGTGTCATGATGGTGACAGAAAGTAGACCACTGATCCTGTTGCTGTGAATGATTTATACTACATTGGTGCTACTGAATTATGGATTCCTTACGAAATCTCAGCATTATCTCATAAATTACATCCAATTTCTCAATATTCCTGGTGTATTTCAGCAATAAAGCTGTAGTCCTACGCCGCAATTGCAGAAAGGTCTTCAGAATGTCATGATAGGCGGAGATAGCTCCGTTAAACTCAACCAGGGAATTTAGAAAAGGCACAATAGTCTCAAAACTTTACATCGGGTTTTGACCATCAAACCAGACTAAGTCAAAACTAAAACAAAGTAGTTCAATAGTTCAACTACCAAAGTTTGGTCTATAAATACGACTTTAATCCCGGGTCAATAAAGACTTTAAAATTATAGATCCATAAGTAAATATGGAAGTAATAAAAAGCTGATTGTTAATATTATGAATGGCTTTGGTAATCCTTCTATCCAGTCCTTTGGCAGGCCTGCATACAATTTTCTTTGCACTTTCCAGTATAGATACTAAAATTAGATTATAATAATAACAGTCATATTATAATCAGTAAAATTGCAAGTAACAAAAGTGCATTGCATTGGCAAAACTGCTGCTAAATGCATATTCCATGAGTGAGTTTAATTCTTCATTGATATTTTACATTATGCAATTTTCAGTATTATTAAGTTGTATCATATTTAATCTGAAAGCCTTTATGTAAGGCTGTCAGTGTCAATTAAAATACTTCAGCTTATATTAGAGTTTCCCAGCTGAAAACTGTAATAAAACATTGTATCATTTGTGTTTAGTCAAACTTTCAGAACTGGGTCAAAAATCTAAATGTAAAAATGGCACGTCTTAAAGCCATGAGCTGCCTGCAGTCAGTGAGGCATCAGGCAGTGACCTACTACTGTCATCTGCTGGAGGAAAACACAGTTGCAGCTGCTCCTCTACACTTCAAATGTGTGGAGGAGCTTATGTTGAAGTTTATTGTCTCAGAGTTGCATTCATCATTTTTATTTTTATATTTGTGTGTTGTGTTCAGATTAACCATTGATTCTGATGTCAAACAAAAAGCTCTGCAGCACAGATGTTCAGCTGATTTCATCGCTGTACAGCTCACATTGAATCAAAGCCACATCATCAGCTTTGTTACACTGACAAAGTCCCAGTGCATGGGAGACAAAACAGCTTTCAGGAAAACCCATTTTGGCTCAAATTTTTTTCTCACGGATCAGTAAAGGAGTTTCTAATTCTGAAAATCCACTTTATTGTTGTTGTATGATATAAGCCAATTCATAAGATTTCTTTGCATGTTAAAACTGTCACTATAATAATGAATGAAACTGAAAATGGTGGAGTTATAAGGCATTGTTCACACTGCTGCTAAATTCCAGATTTATACAGGACATACACTATATGGACAAAACTTTTGGGCCACACATGACACCTACAGGAACATTTATGACCTCCCATTCTAAAACCAGAGGCTTTAATATGGAGTTGGTCCCTTTGCAGTTACAACAGCTTCCACTCCGCTGGAAAGGCTTTCTACAAGATTTTGGAGTGTGTCTGCGGGAATTTTTGCTCATTCATCCAGAAGGGCATTTGAGAGGTCAGACACTGATTCTGGACGAGACGGCCTGGCTCACAATCTCCGTTCTACTTCATCTCAAAGGTGTTGGATGGGGTTGAGGTCAGGACTCTGTGTGGGCCAGTCAAGTTCCTCCACACCAAACTCAGCCAGCCATGCCTTTATGGAGCTTGATTTGTGCACTGGGGCTCAGTCATGCTGGGACAGAAGAGAGCCTTCCCCAAACTGTTCCCACAAGGAAGCAGAGAATTGTCCAAAATGTCTTGGTGAGCTGAAGCATTATGATTTCCCTTCACTGGAACTAAGGGGCCGAGGCCGACCCCAGAAAAATAAGCCAATAGATTTATCCCTCCTCCACCAAACTTTACAGTTGACCCAATACTTTGAAACTCAAACTCATCCATCAGACCGCCAGATAGAGAAGCATGATTGGTCACTCCACAGAACATGGTTCCATCGTTCCAGAGTCCAGTGGCGGCATGCTTTAGAATGAGCCATTCTTCCACCAGTGTTTGTAAAGGCAGACTGCATGGCTAGGTGCTTCATTTTATACACCAGTGGCAGTGGGACTGAATGAAACACCTGAATTCAGTGATTAAGAGGTGTGGCCCAATGCTTTTGTCCATAGAGTGTACTTTTCTAAAGAGGAGCCAGAACTCTCATGACAAAAAGAGAAAATATTTAGCTGCTCTGACATGAAAATCTGTGTGAATGTTTGTTCGTAACTGTCAGTGCTACAATGAAATTAAGCTCAATGATCCCCTCAGTTGGGAGAAAGCTGCTCACATTTAAAAGTATTGATTCAGTTGTCAATAACTTAACACTAACTTTCCAACATCAATATTTTAGGGTGTATTTTCTCTTTATGTAGCCTATAGTTACTCCAGAAACCCTGGCTAGATATTATAAATGAAAACTCCACACAATAAATGAAAAATTCTCACTGTCATATACTGTATGATCAATCTGGGATGCGCAGTGCGATATACAGTATGAACTTTTTATGATGTAATTATTCTAATATTTTTCCAATGTGGCCACGTTCCCTAAATCTGTCTAATCTACAAATATGCCTACCTAGGTAGTGAATTCCTACATTACCCAGAATGCCTTGTGACAGCCCCTAGAGAACAATAATGAGGCAGTGTTAGAGAGCTCAGGCTTTCTAGCTGAGAAAAAGTAAAACTATTCCTTTATCAAAAAGCAGCATGTCTAATAGCTGCATTGCATTCTGGTGTTTTGAATTCCCTGTTGGTGAAGAAATTTGTATTCAGTGTTTGAGGTCTGGTTTCATGATTGAACATCAGCACAAAATGGTGAAAGAAGCCATTGCTCTGATTCTTACTAAGGCATATCACCATTAGCTGTGTTTTTGGGTGGAGTTTTCCTTTAAGTAAATTAGGATGCAAAACTCCACTTCCTGAAACTCGAGAAAGAGCATTATTATCATGAAGTTGGGTATCAAATGTGATGATTTCTCATGCTTCTAAGTCATAAAATAATGTTGTATTTCATACCTTGTTTTTATATGTTTTAATTGTTTGTTTGTTTTTACTCATTTGAAAGAGATTTGCAGGCTTAACTGTGTTTGAAAAGTGCTATATAAATGACAACGATGATGACGATGATGATGGTGATGATAATGGTTTTTACTTGTATTATAGGCTGTGTTAGTGTTGACCTGAGTGACATCCTTTCTCTTAAACCAGGGCTGATCTGCTGCTCACGCTGACTGAAACCATGACCACATGCACCACACCCTCTTGCACGCAAATACACAGCACCACATATATTGTTCCTTCCTGAGCTAACTATTAATAATCTTTGTAATCATTCTACATTAACCAACAACCATGTGCTTGAGTTGCTTGCTCTCTGCAGTCCACTCCAATCCAACCATTCTGCCATACAGCTTACTTTTCTGCTGCCTATAATGCTCAGGTTTTCTTTTTGTCACAGTTACAGAGGTGTTCATTCAGTTCTGTGTTTGGCATTGAGCTCATAGTTAGTGGTGCTGTTGTACTGGACTGCATTTTATTGAGAGCTGTTTCCACTATTCTGTCCCCCTCATTGTATCTAAATTGGGAGGACAAAAAAAAATTTGGAAACACCTCTCAATGTGATGTAGTCCAGTACAAGACCTCTGAAAACTACAACCTCAGTAATAAACATGTAATTAAATGTACACATTCTCCACAATTATAAACAGAGAGTGCATTGAACTGCATTAGATTTTACAGGTGGACCTTATAAAGTGCGTACATATAAAACAATTACATCATTCATGCAGTAGTTCGGCTAAATATTAAGATACGCTAACTTCGCGTGCCATT
Organism: Myripristis jacobus; assembly: GCA_900302555.1. Lineage (NCBI taxonomy): Eukaryota > Metazoa > Chordata > Actinopteri > Holocentriformes > Holocentridae > Myripristis > Myripristis jacobus. The sequence goes on along the minus strand of OMLB01063432.1, from coordinate 18,050 downwards.
GTTGCAGATTTATCGTTTCTATTAGTGGATGAGTTTTGTTTTGTGACATGCGCAGTGGTGCACAGCAGAACTACAAATGGCCTCGCGGCGCTCCGCGCTGCAGTCGGCTCTCTGGCTCACGTGTGCTCTTTGCTCTCTCATTGTGTGACTGGTGACTGCGGGCGAGCTGGAGGCGGTCGCACACGGTTTGGACCCCGTGGCCTTCCGTAGATCACGGCCGGGGCGTCGTCATTAGCCTGCCGTCTAAAACAAACACCAAGCAGCGTTTCTCACAGAGCCTCCGGAGCTCTTTTACCCCTTCAAAATGCACTCGGTTACCTTGGAAAGAAACGGCTCCCCGAAGAAAAGGACTCTTTCTCGGGGAATGAGCGAGGACGAGTCCCTTCGCAGCATTATAAAGGAGGTGAGCGGCGGAGAAAGAAAAAAAAATCACAGCGTCATTGGCTTCCCACTCTTTTCAACATTTTGTCCATAACGGGAACATTACGTCCGTGTCTGCGTAACGTTTGCTAATCGTTAGTTTTTCACGTTTTGCTGTTAGATAATCCGGTTATGTGGGTGTTAAGCTAAGACAGCCTACCAGTGAATTAAAGATTAGAGGGATAGACGGTAGGTGTGAACAGCCAGGGCCCAAGCTCACTTCCCCGTCACTTTCCTCTGTGTAGTGTCATGACAACGAGTTTGAATAATACAGTGTTTGGCTGTGGCAGTGTGTTTGTTTAATATCTTGTTGTTATCCGCTCATCAGACCGAAAGTTCATCCAGGCGTCTGACACGAAGCGACAGCAGATGTGGCACCCTCAAGAAGAGGAGTGACAGCCAGGTAGGATCCTCACCACCAGAGTTAAGGAGCTAAATACAGTGTCAGAGACCTTCATTTAAACCCTGCTGCCTCCACACACACACACACACACACACACACACACACACACACACATACGGAACACCATTAACACTCACATGTGCAGTAACATAACATAAATGCATGAAACCCCTGCGCATACACTGTAAATACTGTAAAACACTGTGCATCGTCTGCATGTGTGTGTGTGTGTGTGTGTGTGTGTGTGTGTGTGTGTGTGTGTGTGTGTGTGTGTGTGTTTTACATTACATGTAACTATAGCAACAGCTGTGTCATAGTGATGGGTTATTATTCTGCCAAATGCTGTCGTAGTCTTTTGATTTGGCTTTTTGTTTAAGTCATCAAACAGTGCATCTTTAAGGTCTGAGTGCAATCAAGAATACACAGGCTTGACATACTGTGTTTTTACTTTCTGGTTTAAAGCTGCGTTTTCAGGGAATATAGAGTGTCTTGATACAGCTTTTGTTGTTCTCTGTGGCAGTATTTTCAGAGGCTGACTCTCTAAATTTGAAGGTAGAGTTGCAGAGAAGTGCTGCGTTGTAGCGTTTTAATAAAAGCACTGCGTCATACGTTTTGAGACTTCAGTATAATTATTGTTAACACACAACACTGTCCCTGAGAAGACTGGCATCCACTACCAGTCTGCGCTGTGCGTTTTATATTGTGTCCTGCTGGAGAGGATTTCAAAAAATGAATCGTATCTTTATTATGCAAGCAGTAAACAGCCTTTTTTCACTTCCAGTTTTCTGACTTGCTTCAACTTTGTGCTATCTTACCATGGCGACATCCTCTCAGCAACAGGAAACAATGGGGTTTGAAGGAACTGTCTCAATTGTGATAAACAGAAAGTGCCATAAATAGCAGCTACAGTCGCACCACAGGCCTTATGCTCAATTTCAAAACACAGCAGATATCAGTCTCTTTTTTTGGACGACAGTTCTCTCTATTCTCAAATGAAACCCATATCTGAAATCAACATGAGCTTACGATAAGCGAAACTCACAGTAACGAAAGATATCACATCTGTTTCTGTACGAACAGTTCTGCTTATTTCAAACAACTTTTGGCTATGGAATCTGCCTTACAGTGTGACTTTATTTAGGCATATCTCTTGCTGTCTCTGTTGTCCTCCGTGCTGATGTAGGCCTAGCCAAGTGTGCTGGGCACCAGAATTATGATCTTTGTCTGCTGGCTTCACTTTGTGCCTTGCACATAAACTGAGATTATGCCTGTATGTGCAAGTATTGTGTGTGTGTGTGTCTGTCTGTCTGTCTGTCTGTCTGTGTGTGTGAGAGAGAGAGACAGAGAGAGAACAGCGAAGTCTGACTTGTGAACAATACAGCTTCTCATAAAATAAAATGATTTATCACCTTAATATATTTGGAAATGCTCAGCAGCAATGTCATGTAGCTAATTAAACTCCTTTTTCTTTTAAATTCCAGCAGTCTGACCAGGATCTCTTCATGGGGCTCCCAGAAATGGTGACTTGTTGTTGTTACTATATTTGATACTTGATTTGATTTGTATTGGTGTGACAGGGAAATGTGGTAATTTGTTTACTTCAGTGGGGTTTTTTGTACCGGCTAAAGTCAAACTTCCACAACAGCAGTGACCTCATGGCTGGGTCATGAAGTCCTTCATGTGGTTTGTGTTGGCAAAACATGAAACACTCCATGGCCAGAGTCCATGTAGATTCAAAAAGGCAAAATCACTGCAAGCTTGAAGGTTGTTATTATTTCCTGCAGTGCATATCACTCCATGGTTTAAATGTTAATTAGAAAATATCTCACTGTGGTAATGTACAGTGTTTCTTTACATACGCAATTAAACCTTCATGCTAGATGTGCTGCAGTGATTGTCATGGTACCAGATGAGGGCACCCACTGATGATTGTCTCTGAGTGCATGTTGGTGGTTTAATTTAGAAATGCTGCCCACCCACTGACTGGCTCGTGTTCCTCTGAAGCTGCCCACACTGATATGGGAGTGTTTTTGTGATGTAGCTGGAGCTGCAGGCCAGCTATGACGAGGTGGTCCAGGAGCTGCGTGGGCTGGAGGTTGAGCGAGAGGCTCTGTTGTTCCAGGTGGACGTCCTGCAGGACACCCTGGAGGGCGTCGAGGAGCTGCTGGCAGAGGCCCAAAGGGAAGCTGGACAGGCCAGCATGGTACGTTAGCTAAACTAAAACTCTTCAAAAACACCTCTGATCTAACACAAAAAATGCTTGGTTCTTTTTCAACCGCATTAAGGCATTCAACCATTCCCTCCGACTCCTATCGGTGTCTTTGCCCTTTTCTGTTGTGAAATTGTTGCACTTTTGTTCCAGCTAAGTCTAAACATTGTCGTAACCAAGGTTGTGACCGCAATGTGTTTTCTGTCCTCTGTTGACGCCAGTTTGTCTCTCTGTGTTTGTAGGAGTTGGAGCGAGAGAGAGAGGCCAAGAGGAAACTGGAGAACATGGTCTGCTCTCTGATGCGAGAGGTGGAGAGATTAAAAGAGGTAATGGGGCAACTGAGAGGAGAGCATTACATAATTTTACACAGACACACATGCTTCCTGAATGTGTGTGTGAAGATTGACTAATGGCTTGTTAATGCAGGCCAGCTGTTGTGTAACAGTTTGTCAGGGGCCTGTCGGCTTGTCTGAACTCAACATAACATTTGAACAGGATAAGTTCAGAAGATGCATATTGCAGTCTCCTCTATATAAATCACAAGTTGCTGTATGACTAAAATGCCGTAATTTGTAGTATCTGTACTTTGTAAGACTTAGAAAATACTTGGCTCTCTGTGAAATATTGTGCACACATGCATGACATGTTTTTACCTTAGAAAATACCCTAGAAATGTTGAACATTAGCCAGTTGTTTTTCTTCAGCAGGCCCTTGTTAGATTGTGTACAGTCGTATACCAGTTATCAGGTTGATAAAGTAACTGTGTGTGTCATAATCTTTTTAAAGACCCAGCAATTGTGCATTTCTAGGATTAGTGTCACAAGTCATTACAACTCTTATTAAGTTGTTTATTTAGGTATGTAAATGTTCAAACAGCCCGACAATAATGCAGCTGGCATTCCAGTACTTGGCATGTTGCAATGAAAGGAAGAATTCCCCAGTTTTCACAATAATATGAGTAACAGAGTAAAAGTGGTTTACAGTGATCCATTTCTCAAATGAAATATCACAATCAGAAATATGTTATTGAAATTGGGTTAGTTGCAATTGCTCAGATTCTCAAGAGAAGGATTAAATGACAAGAAATAGAAAAGAAATAAGAAATATGTGCCTTACAACTTTGTAAAAAAGTATGTGTATAATGTTTAAAGTTTTATCAAAAGTATGAGCATTAAGTCTAAATATGTGCATGAATCCTACAAAATATCACAACAGAAAATACAGAAATAAGAAAATGTGCATATGTAAAACTGTTTATATATGGCAACTTGGACCTTTAATTTCAGGCCAGTTTGATCCCGAGATGTAAAAGGATGCATTTTGGGCAAAATAAACATCAGTAGTAAGCATTTAGCAAAAATAATCGGAATCAGTGCTGACTCTGTTGTTTTTTTGTTTTTGTTTTTGTTTTTTTTGTTTTTCTTAAATAGTAGACGATTAAAAAAAAAAAAAAGATAAGTCAATTCCACACAACTGTACCCATATTTTGCCACCACCTGTATGTCCCACATAATGGCAGCCTGATGTGAAGGGGAGTTTTATTGATTAAAAGATATTTTTCTTTGTTCTTGCAGGAGAGGAACACTGCTCCACTCGCTGCGGAGCATGAAAGGGAGGACGAGGCAACAAAACGAGGACACCAAATGAAAAAAGAGCACAGTGAAGTGGCACACTCTGAAAATCAAAGCAGCTATACCAGCAGTAGGGGTCTACCAGAGGAGGTGGGACAGGGGGGAGGAAGCCCCCTGCGGAGGCTCCACAGGATGGTCACTGAGACCCCTGGGCAGATGGCCACTCTTGCACTGGACACCCTACCCACCGCTGGTATCCTGAGGAGGCCTTGTGCCAGCCACCTAGAGGACAGGCGGGATCCATCCCCTGACAGGAACAATGACACAGACAGCCAGAGTGCCTATGAGGATGCATCTGCTGACACTCCGGAGCTGGACCGGGTGTTTCCGGGCGCTGAGAAGGCGTTGGAGCTGCCCGATGACGCAGACGACACAGTGAGTGATGAGGGAAACCCAGCTGACCTCTGCCAGGCCAATGATTCTCAGCCCCCAAACCCCAGAAATAACGATTTTTGCGTCCTGTCTTAAGTTTACTCATTTTGCTATCTGGCTTTACAGGGAAAAAGTTTGAAGATCATTCCTGATCAGTTTGTTGATGTTAAAGACTAAAATACTTTGCTTTTGGACTTCAGTAGTTTATCTAGTTTACCTGATATCTGATATTTATATTCTTATAAAAAGTAATGGCCAACAATAACTTTGTCATAATACACTGTAGTAGGATAATCTTGTTAGCCATATGAATCTACCAAGTTCCTTTCAAAGAAATTCTCAGGATCCAGGTGGTTTGTAAGGTGAAATTCCAGTAATTACTACTTATTCTTTGCTACTATCATTGCTGACTACTTATTTTTGTTTTATTTGCCAATTGTTCTCTTCCACATCTCAAAGGACCAGCAATGTCCGTCTTGTCTGTTTCTTTTTTTTTTTTTTTTTTTTTTACCGTTTGCTAGACCTGGCAAATATTCTCTCACATGCTGTTTTGACCCTTTACCCCTCCACTAATCTGGTATGAAAGAATATCTGCATATGAAGAAGAGCTGCTGGGACACAAAACAGAATCTACCTGTGTACAAAACAGACTGAGCTCCATCAGTACTTAGAAAGGATCTCTGCTCTTTTGGCCTTTTTACTTTGGAGGTGAAAATTACTATGAGGTGCAGATTGGCATGGCAAAGCAATGGAAGAAGAAAGGTACACAAAAATATGGACATTAGAGTTGGATGTTTTGGGGTTTCACACATTTAAAGTTATTCATTTTGATTGTTTGGCATGCCAAAATGGGGTGACCACACACCACGAGGGCTGTAGTTGGTTACTTCTTCATCTTATTCATCTTAATTATTGTGGTACTTAACATCCACTGCAGTTTGTCTTCGTCGTCCACATGGCTGTAGAGCTCACTGTGGGATTTTTAAGTCTGCTCTTCTTTTTTAGGAATGACCTTTTTCCTTGGAAACAAGGCTCAGAAGCTGGCACAGCAGTTGTGCTGATGAACTGTTAATGAGTTAAGGGACTGATTTTAATGTAAGGGAGAAATTTTACATATTTTACTGCCTCATTTGCCTGATCGTATCTCCCAAAGGGTCTTAATACCTGTGCTGTCTTATTTTTGAGAATTTGGGGAAACTGATTTGGATGAATTTGCACTTTTTGAAATTCTTGTCTTGTTGCAGAATTTGTCAAAATGCATTAGAAAAAAAAATCCCTTTATAATAAAACATGCCTGGGAGAACTAAACAGCTGGCCCAATGTAAGGCTGTGTTTTCTCTGCTTGCATGGTAATATATTTGCACAATTACAGTGAAACTTGATTAAATAAGTCTTGCTGGATATCTGCTACACACTGTATTTGTAGTTAACTGTAATCTTAAAATGTTTCCTCTTTCTGTTTTATGTTATGTTTCTTTTTTACATTTGAGGCAAAGTCACAGAGTTGATCTTTTCCCCGTTCTGGTGATCAGTGACTTGCATGCTTGCCTGAGAATGTATTTTGATTTTCAGTATACTCATGTATCCATTAGCGTCATTTATTTGTACTTTTGCACGCAGTACCTCTACATATACTGTATATTAAATCATACTTTCAACTGAGTTATTTTCTGATAATTTGTTAAAAAAAAAACAGATGTTATAAAAGGGATTTCTGTCGTATCTGTGCAAATTGTGTATAATACAGTAATGCCCAGATTTGATCTTTTGCAAAAATTAAGGTATCTCTTAAGCATTGTAAGGGCTTTCAGTTTTGACCAAACACCGCATGCAACACACCCATCTGTTCAAACAGTGAGAGGTTGCAGTTTTTATAACTACAGTCACACACAGGATTGTAACAGTAATGAAGAAAAAGCTGAATATTAGAAGTTGAACTCTCGGGAACTGCCACTTTTATTTGGAACTCCTTTGGCCATGAAAACAGGATTGTAAGTGTTTTTTTAGGCCATTATTTGTCACCCTTTGTGTCTCACTTTTCCACGTGCCTCTTGTCTTTGGACTGGATCTTGCAGCCGAGTCTCAACCCACTGCTGGCTCATCTCGCTAATGATAAGTTACATGTATACATATAATTGTTGTAGCTCCTGTTACACTTTGAACTCGGGACACACATACTCTTGGTTCACTGTACTTTGCTCTCACAGAGATTTCCAAAACAAACTCAGCCACATTATTTTAGGATGTCTCTTGCTCTGTGGTGCCGCTGTGTTGTCAATCAAACTGTGACAGGCTATAAAAATTAGCCTGTCAATGTTTACTGTCTTCAAATATGTAAGCAAGTAATTAGTTGAATGAAACATCAATAATCAAGGGTTGTTGTTACAAATGCTCACTGAGTCATTCATTTTCTCTACCCGGTTATTCCCTTGCAGGGTCACAGGGCTGGTTGTTGTAATGAACAAATTAAGATATTTCTGTATGTTTTGATATATAACTGATAACAATTTTCTTTAACGTTTATGCTTTTTAACATGCAAGCAAATTGCATCAGTGATTGCTTTGTTTGAAAATGGATGTTTTTGCAGTCATGGGTATTTTTAGGCCCTAGCAGTTATGTTTTTGAAATATCATTTCATTTTTGAGTCTGTAAGAACAAAAATTGTTATGTATTGTATTTTCACACAGCTTTGCAAAAACTATGTTCCTACAATAATTGTATTTATTTCATGGGTCTAAATATTTTTGGCTTGTCCCAAGCTTGTGGGTTTGGTGTTCAGATGCATATAGTAAGTGGCACAAATTTAGACATTTAACTGAAACTACATTCCAGAAATATCAAAATAAAATATGTGAAAACTGTTGGTGTTGACTGGTCATTTGACTTGAGTGTTATTGTAAATACAATGTTTACTGCCAAAATAATGGAATGCTTGGTTCCTCTGAGTCATCAGAACAGCTCCAGTGTGTTTTGATTTGTGACAATAGAATAATTTCCAGCAGCTCATATTTTGATGATAGTAGTGAAAAACATTTTCCCAGAGAGTGCTGAATTTCTTTGCACGCTTTTTCAAAACCTCTCTAAATTGGGCTAAATCTGAAAATTTGGATTTTCAAAACTATTAAATGAAATTCTGAGATTTGGGATTTAATGTACCAATTAAAGATAAAATGTTGTTTCTGCATTTTTCAAAACTTTAAGGAGAGAGAGATAAGTATAGCCTTGATACCAAAATTGAAGATCATTTTGATCCAGCTGAATTTATTATATCTTGACTCTGTCCTTGAACTGCTAAACAGTTTAAAGAAAAAAAATCAATAGGAGTTTGAATTTTGTCTGTGAGTAACTCTGCACTTTATGCTTCTGCATGAGTAAATTAACATACAAACTGTCATATTTTTTGTGTGACTCTTTTGTCTTTTTAGTATTTTTGCCACTCAGCATTACTTTAATATATGGCAACAAAGAGGGCTATTGAACCATCTGGGTTGGTATTACAGCACTGCACCAGTTCAGCTCTGCCTCTGCAGTCACACTGTCTCTGTCATGGTGGGTGAATTATCCTCATCCTCATCATATACAGTATTACCTGTGGCGTTCCTCAGGGCTCTGTTTTAGGAACCATCCTATTTCTCCAATACATGCTCCCACTCAGTCACATGATCTGTAAACATGGTATCTCTTCTCACTGTGTTGATAATCAGATATCTGCTCCCAAAAGAACAACACAAACTATCTTTCATTTGTTTTGCTTTCCTCACTGATGTCTACAAAGTTATGGATCTGATTTTTAGACATGATTCAAAATGCATTTATACAAGAAGATGAACAATCTGAAAGAGGACATTGAACACCAGTGGTTCCTTCGCTGGTTGGTGTGTAAATCACATGATATGACAGAACACTTGCTAAAAAAGTGATATTGTTATACCATAATGAAATATCAATTAAGCTCCATTTATTTGATACTGATATTACATTATTACAAGAGTTTGTTATTTTAAAAAAATATTCTGGAAATGATCAAGCATGGACAAAACTAATTAATTAAGCAATTAAGAATTTAGCTGTTTTGAAATAGTTGTATTGATTACTTTAAAACTAAGTCTCCCTTATTTATTAACAAATCTCATGCACTGTATATGTACTATACAGGTAGTATTTCATTTTCCTAATTCAAAACGTATTAAAAAACATATTAAACAAATTCACTGATGTTGGATATGCGTTATTAGGAAACAGTGATAGAAGAACTTAGTGGCCACTTATTCAGAGTTGCAGCAGTTCCAAAATATTGATTTAAGTCTGAAATTAAATCATGTTTGCATTATAAAAATGGAAGGAGTGATGCTGTTTATTATAGGTCTCCACAGGTCTCACATGTAAACAACGCATATGCACCAAAAGCATGTGTGTGCACAAAGTTTTTGAGTTTTATAAAAAGCAAAAATTGGTTTTGGAAAGCTGGTACACACTGCAGATTGAGTGATGGGGAAGCTGATAAAAACTGGCCTTCATTTCGTTGAAATAATTATGGTTTACATCAAATAGTAGCTAATCTTATCAAAACATCCCTTTATCTTTCTTAATCTTCAGCTGTTTCCACTGTGGCAGGCTTGCAAACTGGTCTTTGGTGATCCCAAATACATTGCAGAAGTCTGAGTCAGAGAGGTGTCTCTGAAAAGCAGTTAACAAAAAATTAGTTAGACAGTAAAAATGACTAAACATTTGCCTCATTCCTTGATAAGAAATTTCTGAGCTCTCCCTGGGCCGTGATGTTAAATGTATATTACTGATTCCTGAGAAATCACCCGTAATTCGTGAAGATGGTGATCATCATGACCTTGGCAATATCAGTATGTTGTGTTTAAAATCTGGAAAGATATCAAACTTATTGTATAGTGCTGCGATCAGGAACTGGTAAATGGTTTTTCAAGGCAATTTAATCAGGTTTCTAAAAAGTCAGGAAAGGACCTTAAAATACTGTTTTCAGTATTTTCACTGTTTGGCATGAATGCTCACTAATCTTATACACATGGCATTTAATTTCTAGTGATGATATATAGTACACACAAACAAAGCCAGAATTTGAAAAAGAAAATTTAATTACATTCAAAAGTATCATTATTATTAACATTATTGTTGTTGCCTAGAAACTTTAATCTCCTTTACTGACTTACTGACTTGTTTAGAGCTAACCTACTGGATCTTTATGCATCCTTCCCCTGTAAATAAAGTACCTCTTTCTGCGTGGGGTCCACATCCTCAGGCAGCTCACTGACATGCTTGTTGACCAAAGCCTCTGGTGGGTAAACCTGAAAGCTCCTCTCACTCACTACACACTGCTGATCCTAGGATGAAATTAAAGTAACATACATTTGCAATCCATGTTATTTTTTCTTGGCCGAGCACTCATCACATTGTGAGGAAAAAATTACAAAAGTGACACTTAAATGGCCCTAAAAGCTATTTTTGTAGTAAAGAAGGCTTTTTTATTTTATTTTATTTTTTTGTTATACGCCAGAACATTTCAGGCTATAAGTGTCTATTTTGTAATTTTTGTTGTCAGCCTTTATTATTATTACTACTATTTGACAATAGGAAGAATTAATAAATTGATAATGCAGCAATGTATAAAACTGGTAAGTTAGCCCTCCAAAAATAGCAGTCCTTTAATGTCAGCTTCAACTAGTTTTACCATGGGGAAATTTTTTAATATATAACCTGAGAAAGTGTGGAAGAATAACATTTTGGTTTCAAGTGTCAAGATGTTGTACATTACACAGCATCACGATGACAAGAGCTGTTTTTTTGGGGGGGGGGGGAAAAAAGT
>OMLB01063429.1:10763-22035 GCA_900302555.1 Myripristis jacobus | reverse complement strand
GGTGTCTGTATTCTGTCGGTCTTCGGCTTTAAAAGAGAATCTGGTGAAATCTTGTTGGTCCTAACCTCCCTGAAACGAAGATTGTCTGATGTTAAGACGTTTAAAAAAAAACCAAAACGTGTTGGAATCCCAAACCAAAGCAAAATCCAGCTTCAGCTTGCAACTTTATTTGACCCCCGAGGGGAAACTGCTTTTGCAGCAAAGCAGCAGAAAATCACATTAGAAGAAAGACAAGCGTGACTATAAAAATCATATACAGCGGGAGCAACAGGCGAAGAGCCAATCCAGAATATGAAACGTGCTCCATAAACACAAACACACAAACTCCCAGCCTTAAATTGTCACACAAATCAACTAGGTTTGGGCGATATTCAAAATTGAAAGTGATAGTTCAGATTCGTACCCATATAGTGGTATTTCATGCTCTATGTGAGTGTGATACATCCATTGAATTTGGTTAATTAACAGATACAGACAGGAAAACGAGGTGATTTTGAGCGGCAACTCAACGCTGAAAAATTGTTTTGACGGTTGCACAACAACGCACATTTGTCTTAGTCTCATATATCAACACCTTTTCCAACTCCGGGGCTTCCAAAGTGGTGGAACTACTTTCTGCCGTAGCACTGCCACCGTATCACCATGCAGCAGCACAAACCCACCAAAATATGGGTAAGAATCCAAATTATCACTTTATTATGGTGAAAGATCCTGTTGAAATGTTAAGATATTCAATAGTTTTAAAATAATTGCAATATTTGTCAAATTATATTAGTTTATTCTTAAGTATTTTTCGAAATTCTCCTAAAATTTAATGTTTTGTGTACATGAATTGCACATTAAGCAAAATTGTGTGTTGAAACTATCACATATGACTGCAAATATTACGATATTCAGTATAACTGGATATCAGCCCAAGCCTTGAATCAACTCTCCACGGAGCAGCAAGCGAGCAGTCACAGGTTCAATCCCCGCAGCAGCCTGTTAGTGCCCATGAGCAGCCCCCTGTCCCGCCAGAGTGTCCTTGAGCGGGACGGTGTAAACCTACCCGCTCCCTCAGTGTTAAGTCCCCCTGTTTGAGGGTGTCAGCTGCAGGCCTGAAACGCCCTGTGCTTGGGTAAATATCTCGTTACAAGGACGCCGTCTTGTTTCACCGTGGTGGCGTGCCGCTGATCAGGCAGAGCGCCGCACCAGCAGGGCCGGGGTTGTGCCTCCCGTGCTAAACAAATGGGCGCGCTCATGGCACCGTGAGGCTCTCTGCACCAAAGTGCCAACCGGATGACGTGAAATGTCAAACTGAGGCGCCGGCTTGAATCAGCTCCACCTCCTTGATGACAAAAGTAAACAGGGGATGTTTGGTGTTAGCTCGCTCTGTTTTTCCTCTCTCTCTGGAAGTATCGACCAGAATAAAAATCATGCGAGATATTTTTAACACTTGGGGTGTGACGATTGGTGAGTGGTAGACAACCAAACAACCTCAAAGCCGCTAAAATCACTTCAAGCTTTATTATCCTTTGTTCTTTGTTCTTTATTTGGATCTCCGTTAGCTTCCAGAGAATGGCCGCTGATCATCCTGGGGGGTCCATGCAAAAACTGCAACAATAAAAACAAGCAGTAATTAAAATCACACTGTATAAATAACACAGAAAAGACAAAAAAAAACAAGCCAAATGTAAAAATCAGCAAGTAAAATAACCCTACATGTGAAACAAAAATAGAAACCCTCAATGAAAACAGAAACGAAATTGTCAAATATGCAGCCACAAAAAGTCAGGAGTGATGTGGACAAAACTATGGTATTGGAAGAAATAATTTTAATATCCTATGTAATGATATATCTTTAAATATGTACAAAATCACATAAATAATCACGCTGATGTTTATCACATTATTCATTTATTGTACAAATTAATATTCCCAAAGTTGTTTTGGATCTCATACTGTGAAAGATTTTAGTCACTATTTTCTTTTATTTATCATTAATTAAGTCAAGAGAATAGTGTGTCACATTACCGTAATATCTTTTTATCACAATGTTATGGCATTGGAAGATGTTAAACGGTTCCCGGCCTTTCCTTCAACACGAGAAAAGAGATTTCGTCGTCCATATTTTCCCACATCTGTTCACCAAAATTTTGGTCCAGCTGATGATTGAGGTGGAGTCTGAGCCTGTGAGTGTGCCAGCAGCCCATCTCCATGGTTACTGCTGGGTTTAAAAAAAAAAAAAAAAAAAAGGTGAGGAGTACACTCTGCATTTTGATCTTGTTTAGGAGCATCGATGGCACACAGAGTTAAGGTGATCACATATTGTGCAGCGTGAGTGACGGACAGACGAGCGTCGACGGGCCTCGGGGTCTGCTCAGATGTTACCCGGCAACAAGGCGTCTCGTTGGATTGGCCGAGGAAACCGCTTCAGGGCGGTGTAGCCGCTCCAAAAGCCGCGCGGTGCATCACTCTCTTTTTGGACAGAGGATTTGGGCAAAATAAAAGTGAAATGCACGTTTTATGTCGGCGCCCTTGACCTTCAGTTGATGCTTCATAACGTGCAATAAGAGCAGCAGCAGAATAAGTTTCGGTTAAAACGAATCTTAAAGAGTGTGACCCCCGGGTGATCATGTAAAGTACAGGGTTCCCATCGGTCAGGCAATTTCTCGAAAGTCACAAAAAAGTCTGTCCCTGCTGGTATTTTCTCTGCCTCAATTTAAAAGAATCAGCAGCCAGTATTTATGTTGCACAATGAAATCCAACAATACATTTTTTAATATGAACTCTCAATCTGACTCGGAAAAACAATGTCACGTTACATTTAACTAGATCATGGAAATTGAGCGTTTTAGCATGGAAGGTCTTGAGAAAATCAGGGAGTTTTACTCGCGGCGTGGAGCGGTGTTACCTGGTGAAAAGACATCATGGCATGTTGACTTTACTCTGTTTGCTCTGCCGGTTTAAAGCAGGATCTCGGTGGGACTTTAGACTTAAGAGAAGGATGACGCGGATGATAAATGAGTCTAAATCACTCTCTCTCTCTCTCTCTTTCCTTTCATTTCAGAAATCCTGGAGACGCCCAAGTCCACTAAACTGGTGAGTTGGATAGCGCTGTAGCCTGGCACAAAGTTCCCCTGCAGGCAATCAGCAGCAGATATGGTGGCAGACACACACACACACACACACAAAAGGCTCAACGACACAATGACTAACACACTTACACATGCATACGTTCATGTAAACATACAGTAAAGACACACACACTCACTTACTCAACAGCAAATCCTGATATTTTATCCATTTTTGAGTGCCTCCTTTCAAAATAATCATCCCTTTTCACTTCAAAGTGTTGTCAGTGATCGCCGTGTGGGAGGAAACTTGGTAGCATACAGACTGAAAATAGAAACTTCCACTCTCTGACCCGCTTTTTTTTTGTTGTTTTTTTAGCATTTCTTTTGTCACCAGCAGGCTATGATCACAGCTAAAAGCAATAGTTTTATATAGAAATTAGTGTTTGTGACATGTACACGGTCTACAGCTTCACAATACACACTGACACAGATGGCACAAAGACTGCAGATCACACATCACACACACTGCAGTGGTAAAATCCAGCTGTGTATTGTTAATAAGCACACACAGCACTTGAATCACAAATTCACTGATGGTTAAGAGAAAAAACAAGGCTTTATCTAACAAATTCCTAAAAATTGTGCTGGTTACTATAATCTACCCGACTCCTGGAATATATTAATTGTATTAAAGCTTCTGACCTTTTAAATGCAGTGAAAAAATCTTTCTGTTTAAATGACATGTGTTTGTTAATATATATTTTGCAGTAAGCAGTGGTGTGTTTTATAGTGGCATGGAGTCAGTGTTTGCCACTTGAGAACATGCTGTTATATGAAGTGGTCCAGCAGAGGGCGCTGTGTATTCATAAATCTCTGAATACACAGATTGAGATTGAACTACAGCACATTCCTTATCAGTTTTACCTGTCTTATTAAAACTTTTTTGGTTACTTCACTTATGGTTCTAGGATCTACACACAGAGTTTATTTATCTGAGGAATTTTAAATAAATTATATGTAAAGAGAAAAACATTTACTCGTAGTTTTACCAGGTCCAAGTATCTGTTTAGTAAATCAGAATGTTTTTATCAGTGAAAAGCGATGGAGTTAATGCACAGCCCAGCATCACTTTATTTAGAGTAAACAGTGATGTTTCTAACTTTAGTAGTTTTGTCCCTGTATCTTTTGGGCCAGTACAGCCAGAAAAAAAAAATTAAATGCTAAAATCGTTTTTCTTATAAGTAGATCAATAAAAATAGAGTTTAATTCCTAGATCACCAGCGTAACATGGAGCCAATAGTGAGTAGTGTAAGGATCAGATGTTAAAATATTCCTGTGACCCGAAAAGCTCATGTAAGAAGGATGAGGGTCTTGCAGCAAAAACAAAAAAAAAGGAAAATTACTTGCCATTAAAATACATTAAACCAAACTTAGATGTATGTGCATGTGTATGTTAGTTGCATTTTTTTTGTGTGTGTGATATTTTTAGGATTTGTGTCACCATTGATTAAAAAACAGAAAAAACCGATAAGACGTCCCGGTGCTGAGTCACAGCAGCCTCGATAACGTCTGAGTGTCACCTGAAAGCAGCTTCTCACCGTCTGCTTATTTGAATTAGGACCGTGCAAGTAAACGCAGCATCATTATGAATCTGAGGATGATGCTTTGTGTTGTACCATCACAGCTGAACAGACACTCTCAATCTGTCAAATTATTATCATTATTATGTTTTATACACACCAGAAATGCAGCTTTAATAGTTCATAACGCAGACTGACCTGAATCCAAACCTTCTGCTCACACCCAGACTGAATCCAGGAGGCCAGTAGCTTTATTTTTTATTTTTTATTTTTTTATATAACCCCAAAATTGTTAGTAATTTACTTCTGACAAGATGTGAATGTATTTTTCAACAGTCTTTTCAACCCAGTCTCGCCAAACTGAAGCAGTTACATGAAGAAGTCAGTTTTTTTGTTCTGTTTTTTTTTTTTTTTTTTTGGTCAGATTTGGGTGTAAATGTTCACCTCTTCATAATATTAACACCTTAACATTTAACTGCCTCTCTGAGCGGTGAGGTCATGCATTTTTTTTTTTGCATGCAGCGAGAGATTCCCTCTTTGAAAGCAGACATCAATTCACAATCACGTCACTCTGAATCAGTTTTATTGGCCAGATAAGCTTTTATGTACCAACAGTTTGACTTGGTGGATCATTTATGTGGGTCACATTAAACATACCACAAAATGAAATCAGTAAAGAATGAAAGAAAAATAGAAAAAATTAAATTTAGTAAATAGGACCTTTTCCTATACTGGAAGTCAATTATCAAAAAAATATCAGAATTATATATACAGATGTTGTGAGTATTGAGTATTTTGAGTATTTCCACCAAAAAAGATGGATTGTATAGTACAGTGTATGTGTCTTGGTGATATTGGAGCAGAGGCACAATAATAATAATAACAATACAGCAATCAACAGCAAATTAACTAATTAGAATTTGTAACTGAATTGTTTTAGTCGTTTATCGAGTAAAAATGCCAAACAGTGTCTGATTCCAGCTGAGATTGCCTTCCTTTTCTCCGCTCATGTCATAATGAAATTAATACTCCTTTTTTTTTTTTTCTTTTGGTTGCTGATCAGACACAGGAAGCAATTTGAAGACGTCACTTTGGGCTCCGCTGACTTCCCATAAGACGTTGGCATTGTTTTTGACACCGAATAGACAAAATGATTAATTGAGAAGATAATCAACAAATTTAGATTTAATAATCCCAGTCATTTCAGACGGTTTGAATAGCAAATCGGTGCGTTGGACAGTTTTTAAATAGGATTTTTCAAGTTTAGTTCAGGTAAAAGTGAATGAAATGAAGATGAAGATGTGTGAGAGAGAGAGAGAGAGAGAATGTGGTGTTTGTGACGGTTTTTTGATTTAAATCTGTGGTTCACAAAATGGAGAGCGTCGATGCACTACACTCCCCATCACCTCCAGCATGCCACTGATGAACTCTTTGACCTTTGACCTCTTAACCTTCACCTTTGCACCCTTCCCTCCTTCCCTCCCTCCTTTCCTTCCTCTCCTCCTTTCCTTCGACCACGCAGCGAGGAGTGAAGCCCAAAAAGGTGGTGCATGTTTCTCTAACCTCGGTACAGTGGTAATGTTATGATGACCGTGGTAACCGTGGTAACCGTAGCTCTGAATGGCCTCGCTGCTGCATGGCAACAGGGCCTCACCCTCATTTACCCATGAGTCATCGCAGCCCATCCAGATATCCTCATCCCTGGTGATGGTGATGCTGACCGTTCTGTGTTGGTGGGAGAGCGAGTGGGCGGCGTTTGGAAAGCGAGAGATGGCACCTGTGTCGTTCATACTGCCACGCCCACTTCCTGTCACCCCTGTCCTCTTGTCATTTTGCCACGCCGCTGTCCGCTCTCATCTGTCAGCACTCGTCCAGCTGTGGCACACAGTACGTCGCGTCTGTGTCTCTGTGCGTCTGGCAGCATGTTGAAGTCGCAATGAAACGAGAAATGGTGAAAACAAACTAGAAACGTGCATCATTAGCTGCAGCAGTTCTCCATATCTTAACATACACCTCATAAATACCCCCCTGAGAATTACAAAATTCCTATTAGAGGTTCATATCAAAATCAGTTTACATTTACTTCCGAGAAAATTATGTTTTGTTTTTTTTTTATGATTACTCTCCTCTCAGACGCACCAATAAAACATCACAACATCATAAATCTCACAGTTTGCCACTCCCATCATAGAGAACCTGCAAAACTGTGCAAAAGTGACACAAATGGCCACACGGCATTTAGGCTTGGATTGCATTTAGGATAATATCAAATACACCGTCAACCCAAATAACTTGACAGTTGTGCTCATTTTTTGACGTTCATGAACTTAAAAGTAAGATGTTTTCAGAACTTAAATACTTACCTGATTGATTAAAGTTAAATTAAAGTGTTTATTAAGTCAACCCAAATATTTTCAGTTAATGTGCCTTAAGGGATAATTATGGCATTTTTCAACCTGTGTCCCATTTTTGTGCCTTTTGGGGTCCAAATGACTGATAGGAACTAATATTTTTGTGATTGGTCCAGTATTGAGCGAGTTCACGTCCACTAAAAGTGCCTGTTTTTACCACTGAAAGCCTCATATTGTTATTATAAGTGTCTGACAACATTCAGGAGACTTAGGAGTAAAATGTAGAATAACATAAAATGAACAACAACAAATGGATTTTTGAAAATGTTGGATTGGATATCACCACCCCTTTTTTTTCCCAAGTCACTGTTGTCATGCCCTTAATTGTATTTATGTTGAAGAATCCAAATTTATACCAGTCCATGGTTGCAAGCAAATTTCAGACTCCCCTTTTGAGTAACTTTTCATGTTTGTTTTTATTTTGAACGGTCCCTTGACCCCCTGCGTTGTGCAGCCCAACATCTCGTGTCAAATTATGGAGACAAGACATCATTGAGATGCTGTTTCCCTGTGCCGTAACGACTTTATTTTGAGCCGCTTCCGTGTCCATCACAGGGTCTGGTGCTCTTTTAATAACCCTCGGCTGAGTCATAATGTGGAGACGAGCCTATGCTGCGCTGTCTTGAAAATGTCAGATTGTGACCAAGGTGAACCCAACCCCCCCCTCTGCCACCACCAGCACCCCCCGTCCCTCCTGCAGAGAACACACTCTGAGAGTATGGATTTCCTGCCAGCTCGGCTGTGCTCAGCCTCGTCCTCCGTGCTGCAGCTCCCGCTCAGCAGTCTGTCCTCAGACCTCAGGGGCTTCCTCCAGTCTGCAGCGGACCGGGAGGCTCCGGCTCACCTGTTCTGTCACGCAGCCCCGTGCTGCCCGGTGGCTGAATGTCACGTAGCATCGGTGGAGCCAAAAAAAAATAACAGGAGGTCAAATGTGAAGGTCATCGAGCCGGTGCACCCGTTCAGGCGGCACAGAGAAGTGCCTCTGGAATTTTCTTCATCGTATCAACACAGAAAGTTAAGGGCGAATTAACTAGTGTTTAATAAATTCATAGTCATGGATGTGAAAGAGCTAAGTTGCTGAGGTTTCAGGGTACATAAATTAAGAGTAAAAGGAAGTGAAATAAGAGCAATAGAAGCCAAACCAAATTGGAAAACCTACCAGCAGACACTCACAAGACCTATAGTACTTTAAAGTGTGAGTGGATGATCTTACCCTTTAGAAACTGCTTCCGTTTGAGTTTGAGGTGGCCCCGGTCATGGTCGGATTTTAGCTGTATAGGCTCTGAATCCCAGATATGATCCCTTCACAGAAAATGTCTCACCAAAGGAGATTTTGCAGCAGCTCCTCTTGAAGTGGAGCCAGAAACATGAGGTGGATTTATCATGTCGCAGAGAACCTCAGATGCTTAGTTTATGGACATTTATGGATAAAATATATAAAATATCGGCATAATGTAATATTGGACATAACTTTTCACTAGACACACTGCTCTAACTTCAGCCGAGGACATTTAATTAGTTAATAATGCACAACAGGTCATGATACAACCCTGCGCTGTCCTTGTATCCTAGATTTTCCTCAGTTCATTTAAAAGTTGAATAAAACCAATAATTAGGCCGATATACAAATAAATTTGAACATTTTCAGATATTTCAAGGTGCTTCTAATTTGCTTGTCAGATGTTCAGTCAGCTTTGCCTCTTGGAAGCATCCAGACCGTGGACAGATAATTCTTAGTGTTGTTTTAGCCCGCATGGTGCACCAGGTGGGTGGGGTTTATCCCATCAGGACAATGCAGGGAGTGCCAGTGAGCTCGTCGGTCACCGAAACCCAAACTAAAATGACTTTGATATACTTTCCTGCAATTGTCTGCACTTTCTGGCACTCTTTGGTTTTGTCCCATGTGAGAAACTCCTCCCGTCTGGCACCCGAGCATTTGTTCTCATATCTAATGTAATAACTGCTACCGTTTTGCCAAGGCTGGACTCTCTGCATTACATTATGCTGTGCTGGTGCAGCCACGGCAGTAATTTTATCCCTTTTTGTTTAGTTGGAGGCTGCTGGGTGCAGCGGCGGTGACCTTAGAGGCACTGATCCTTCCTGGTTGTGCTAGGAAAGCGGGAACCTGATACTCTCGCTCCCTCCATCAAGTCATGTCCGTGTCTCTCTCTCTCTCCATCCGCCGTGCTCTGGATGTCCTCTTGTTGCAGCACTTGGGCTGTGGGTAGAAAGAGCGAGCGAGAGGGAGAGGAAGACATGGGGAGAAGGAGAGAAAGGCGGAGAGGCTGGTTAATATTTCAGGAAGACAGATTTCCCACAGCTGCTCTGTAATGGATACACATGAGCTGTTATTCTTCCGAGTGTAGCTGCCGGTTTCCTGAACTCCTATTTGTTTTTATTTTACTCCCATCGATATCAAAACCATTTTCCGCCATCAGTTCCTCTGCACACAAACACTACAGCGCCTACATGTCGGGTTCCCACTCTGTCCAATTTAAAATTCCCAAACTTTTCCAAGACATTCCATGACAAAATGTTGAATTTCCATCACCTATATAGATAAAAACATGACATTTTCTTCCTCGACCAACATTTTAAACTCACCTCACACTTCGTCTTTCTCAAGGTTATCATACAGTTTTATCATTTGAGGCAGTGAACAATGGAAAATAAATAAAACTCTTGCTGAGTAACTTATAGTAATTTATTAGATTCCCTGATTCTCCCCGTCTGGAACAACAACGCCATTTTCTATAACTTAAAGTTTTATCTGTGATCTCAAATGACTTCTTTCCCATCCATATTCATGCCCCCATGCTGTGAAGGTACTTTGGGTGTAAAACTCACATCTAAGTCGAGTGTCCGCGCTGAATTAATCCTCTTAGACGCCTTTCTCTTCCCTGTGAGCGGAGAAGAGACACGGGGAGGGAGATTAGCCGAGGCTGAGGAAGATATCACGATAGGAAACCAAAACGGCTCCTGGGCGCTGACATCGCTATTTAGGAATGAATTAACCTAATAATCAATTGATAGACTATAAATACGGTACCTCTTATTGAAATTAGCCTTAATCTGTGGAGCTGAAGACAGAGGATAAGTGAGGATAGTACAAGGCTGCCTCCTGTCACCTTGGTGCCGAGTGAGGAGCGTTTTCTTATTAGGGGCCTTTTTTGTCCCAAAGGTGGCATGAATTTACACAAATTAACAGGAAAAAGTCACATGCCTCATGCCGAGTTCTGACTACAGTGCTATAGTCACACCATGTAGGAGAGATCGTCAGTCTGACTTTACATCTTGACTTGAAAGTGCTTCTGAACTGTCACAGCGAGCAGCAACACAGATTTGTAGGCCACTAGCTAAGGTCAGTACTAACACTAGCCTCTCATCAGTGAACTGAATAAATGTATTTTAAAGAGTGGAGAAGCTGGGTTAGGGACCTGTAACAAGTAATATCACTGGTGACGCTCTGTGCTTGCCAAAATCATCTGTACTAATGACATTATATTGCATAATTGGGAGAAATCGTGCGGAAGTGGCAAATTTCGAGTTTTCAAAATTGTTTTAAATATGACAAAGGAAAAAAAATGGTTTTCCCAACTAGGAAGCTCATATTTAACGTTACAACCAGGAATGCAGTGTAAGTAGTGCTTACCCGCTGTCTGATCAGTGAAAGTAACCTGATTAGTTTCCACTGGAATTGAACGGATGTGATTTGGTTTGATTTCATTTTCACATAAAATGTATTGAACATGTCAGATGTGTGTTGTTTAGCACAACCCTTAAGTTGCTTATTTGGGGAAATCTCCTCTTTAAATGAGCTTAGAAAAAAAAGAAAGTCTTAAAAGAAAAGAAATGACTGCTGTCTGCTCCCTTCAAAATCGGCCAAACAAAGAAACCTTGCCTCCTTGCCTTAAAAGGGAATTTGCCATGTGCTCTACCTGGAGCAGACCGTCAGTGCAACCTAAACATTTCCACTTCCTGCCTCGAAACGCCGCCCGAACATGACTCCGCCTTTGATTTTAGTCTGAGCCAGGGATTCACATTCCCCGTGGCGCCATATGCGCTCAGAAGGTAGCCCCATTGTCTTATGACAATCTCATTTTAATGAGCCCATAGGAGGACTATGCCAGTGTTGCTAGGATACGGGGGGGAGGCTTGCATCAGTGTTGCTACCCACTTGCCCCTCTTACCTCAGTTCACCGCCCTGCCCTCCTCCTCCTCCTCC
>OMLB01063429.1:0-10537 GCA_900302555.1 Myripristis jacobus | reverse complement strand
TAAGTAATTCTTTCCATCAGCAGCTTTCCTGCTGGGAGCTGAACTCATAATCTAACTCGGTGTAAGTGGGCTTGTTTGGCAAGTCAGTGTTTACACACACACACACACGCACACACACACACACACACACACAGTATTTACTTAGTTCCACATATGAGCTGAATTTCCTTGACTGTACCAATAGTATTGTTCTCAGAAATGAAAAGACAAAAATGTGTGGCAGGAAACATTTTTGTGGGTGGATGATGACTGTTCATATTGAGGATCTTGTCTCAGACTATACTGATTAGATCTCACTGTTATTTGATATGGCAGCGACCTGTTGTCTCATCAAAAAAAATCTCCCTCTTCTTACTCTCCTTTTTTCCTCATTATGTCTCCATTCACTAAACAACACAGTGATGAATCAGTGAGTGTTTTTGTTGAATGTTGTCTTGTTAAAGGCATACAGATCCTGTCTTACCTTTTTCTTGTCGTTTTCTTTCCAGGTCGGACCCATCGGTCCAACCAGGTGACAGCCCCCGAGTACATCTTCCTCATCTCAGAGTTGGCTGGAGAGAGACGTTTCGCCTCCATTGTGGCCAAGAGGCTTGAGAGCCTGGTACGTCCCATAGTTTAAACTCAGTGATGGGATGGATAGGTTTGCGTAATGGAGTTAACACACAAGTATTCATTTCCAGTGCAACATTACTTAGTATTTTCTCAAAATTTCCTGTTTTTTTGTGTTCATAATCACATGCCTGTCATCTCCTTTTCGTCTTTACAACAGTTTCATGTGTCATATTTCCTGCTGCTTTTACCGCAGTCTTTTCGTGCAGTCTGTCTCAATAGATAGTAATCCCCTTCATCAAGTTCTTACATGACGTTTAGGAGGAATAATTTGTTTCACTGTAAACAGGGAGGATCTGTCTTTTGTGTTTATTGATTGTCGTGACTCCACTGTTTGTGTCTTCAACCTGCCCCCATCCTCTGCCCTTCCTGTTTTCTGTGGTATTCTTCAGAGCTTGGACTCTCCTTTCTTTTTGGTTCACTCAAGGTCACATCAGCTTTTCTCTACATTTCAAGCCTCAAGAGATTCCTGGGTATTCCCCTCTCCAGCTCAATACTGGCAAACATAGTTAGCAGGGGAAAAAAGTGCCGTGTCTGGATAGTTTAAGTCTTCAATGGTTTTCCATATTTATTATTGCATTTCTGCACCACCAGTCATTTATTTTCATGCTGTTCCAGCGTGATGGTTCTTTTGGGAGAAAGGGGAAAGGAGGGCAAGAGGGAGGGGTGGCAGTTCCAGAAAGTCATCCCTGTGTTTGCCAGCCATGTTCGGTAATCCCTTTTGAGAATAGGTCACATTAAGTCTTCCTGCCTGCCTGGACCCAATACAAACACACACGTTCGCACCAAAGCGCTGAATATCTTTGTGACTGGCTGTCCTCAGATGAGCAGTGAAGTCATATGTGGCTGAGATATCCCTTTGTTTTGGTGTCTCCAGACATTCCTCTCTGGAGGCAGTGCCAGCAGCTGGTTACAAGGCTTGTCTGCTGTCAGCTTGGCCAAGCTCCATCTTCTCCCTCTAAATTGTCCTTCACCTCGCCAACAGAGGTTCATTTGAAAGGTCAATGAAAGGTCAAAAGACAAGCAAAATGTCTAGAATGTGACTCAGCCCCAAATCTTGTTAATGCCTGGCATTAACATTTCATTGGAGATAAACAGTGTATCTAGACTGTCTCTTAGTTTTTTGTACCACTTATTATGTTGTTGTTGTTGTTTTTTAAATGTTGCCTGGAGTGCTGTCTAAACATAAAATAAAGTCAGCAGGCAGAAACAGTAGTCAGAGTAAGGAATAATAAAGACTTGTGGCTGCGATGTGAAACTTACCCTCCACATTTTACTCTTACACCTCGGGCTGAGAGTAGGCTGTGTAGTTGCGTTATTTGATGTGTATGTAGTTCTACCAGTATATAAATGGTGCTTTGAAGGCTATCAGACTAATATTGTCTCTGATCTATTCTGCAGGGTGCGTTAACCCACGGGGACAGAAGAGCCACTGAATCCAGAGACCTGAGCAAATACAACTTTGAGAACAAGGTAGGCAAATTGTGAGAGAGTGCGTTTCTATTTTAACAAATTAAGGTCACTTCTAGCACAGCACAAGATCGGCCACAACTAATCTGTCATGCTAGTAAGGATGTGCTTTTATAGAGCCATAGCTGGATGTCAAAGGAAGCAGCTGGGTGAGAGTAGGTATTGGGGTGCTGGGGTTATCAAGTATGCAAAACCCTCTGCAGATGTTATGTTGCATTAAACCCACAAAGCTTCCATGGGTTCCAACATCAATACTGACTTCCTCACTACACCTGCCCTCAGCACCAGTCCTAACTGTACACGTCCGCACTACACCTTTTGTAAACATTTATTTTTGAGATCCTGAGTGAATTACGGTTTCAGGTTGCTAGTGTGGAGTTGTTGAATAAGCTGTGTGGACAAATATGTTTTTACTAATTGCATTTCTCCTCTCCCCTGTAGTATGGTACCAAGGCTCTGGATAAAATAACCAAAGCTATCCTTGGCCACATAGAGAACAAGGTCCCCCCTCCCAAAGGCTATCCTGGGGGTGAGGCCATATTCTTCAGAGGTATGTTTGATTGTGAGATCAAGTTTGACCGTGCCACTCTCTCTGGGCATAAGGCAGCTTCTTCCACTACAAACTGTAGCACGATATAGTCACATCAGTGTAACAAGTGCTTTCTTTATTCCAGACATGAAACTCGGGATGATGGATGTGGGCATCTTCTGTAAGGAGCCTCGTTTCGGGATCAGTACTGAGAAAGGTAAAGCACTGAGTCATTCTGTAAAACCACTTAAAATGGAATTCAGATGTGTTAATTTGTTCACATAATCCTTTTTTCCCTTACCATGTATTGCCTTTTTCCCTCAGACTGCACTATCACTAAGTTCCTAAACCGCATCCTGGGCCTGGAGGTCCACAAGCAGAACTGTCTCTTCCAGTACTTCACCGACAACTTTGACTACCTAATCGAGAAGGACAAGAAGGAGGGCAAATACGACATGGGAATCCTAGGTATGGAGCTCAAGAGTCACTCAGCACAATCGGGTTTAAGTTTTAAACATGTGGTATCATTTAGGCCGGGTGTTCATAACAAAAATTCATAGAAGCACACAAGTGTTTATGGAGCTTAAAACCTTGCCCAGATGGTACCTAAAGTGAATGATTATGATTGGTTAAAACAACTATTCTGTCTTCCAATAACTCATTACTTACATTGAGTCACAAAGATAATTTGATTAAGCTGTGTTAGATGGCTTATTGTATCTACACTTTATGATGTTTTTGTATAATAAAGTATTACAACCATCTTTCTGTTGGGTTCCATTCTATTCCAAATGTATTTCTTGCCATAATCTATTGCAGCTCTGCTCTAGTTTAAATTTTATTTTGTTGTTTTTTCCTTGCCAGACCTTGCCCCAGGTAATGATGAGATCTACGAGGAGAAGCAGGAGACTTTCCTGACAGCTGGAAACCCTCAGGACGGACAGGTTGTTCTTTATAAGGTAGGCATCACCTCACCTCATGCATAGCACTATAAGGCAGGCAGCAGGTCTGATAGCCTTGCACATTTACAGCCTCTGGGTGATCTTTCAGCCATCGCACAATGTTACGTTATGTTCCTGTGACTGCCTTTGTTGTATAGCAGAATGTGCACTGCTGTATGTTTTTGTGCTTAGCAAGCTTACATATTGCATCATATAGAAGTCATATTTTCCTCCCAAAAGCACACTCTATGAATATATGATGTTCATATGGTTCATATGCTATATGTGTAGGGTCCTTGTGGGCCAAAAAATATAAGCTGATTAAAGCAATATAAGGTTATCTTTGGTAACAAAGGAAAATCCACATATTAGTTCCAAAAATAAAACAAAAACGTATTAACAAGAGATGAGATTTTCTGCAAAATTATGAGTTTGCTCCACATAAACTGAACCCCCAGCTCCAGACTGTTGCAGAGGTGATTGGAGGAGCTAGTTATATATGTGAGTTGATTGATGTCAGTTTGCCATTGGTGAGACTGTGATCATATAGGCTTAGCCTGAGGCCGAGGGGCCTATGGAGACACTAGAGGAAGGTGGGAACAGGATAATTACTGGTATCTCCGGCTTTTAGCTGTTGCTGCAGGCTAACCTACATTTGACTTTTCAAACTTGGCAAGCACACAGAATGCTGCACAGCCAGGACCAGTTTAGCAGGTATAGAAGGAGAGAGAAGGGGCATGTGTGCCTGTGGTAGACAATGCTTTATTCAAATCAGAGTCTGTATGCCATTATGAAATAATGCCTCAGATTATAATTTTGACTCTCTGTGTTTCTCGCCATCAGGCTCACAGTATGTTGTTACATGGCTGCGTAGCGCCCCGTCTTTCATAAGACATCTGCTGCAGTGTGTGACCCCTTTACCTTTTGCCCCTGTAGATCAGTGTGGACAGAGGCATGCCCTGGGAAGAGGCCTGCGGGAAGGCACAGAAGCTCAGCAGTCCTGAAGAGGGATTCTATCTATCTCACAAGGTGAATTTTTGTACCAACAGCTAAACTACTTAAAACTAGTTTAAAACTAAACTAACTAAACCCAATCTGGAATATAAGTTTAGGATTTATTTGGTAAATGTCTGGACCATTTGGTAAAATTGTCCAAAAAAGTCAATTTCAAGGATTGTCTTAGTCTCAGACTGTCTGGAAACATAACCGAGTGTCCTCGTAGTCCTGAGTTGTACTTCTCCCTACAGCTGCGTGGTAACCACCCATGTGTGCTACTAGCTGAACAAGGCCGAGGCAAAAATTTCATTGTCTACAAGCCTAACATTGGCAAACAAGCCCACCCTGAGAGCCTGGACAGCCTGCAGCAACGTTACCGAAAGGTGAGGACCTGTTTCTGTGTGCCGATGAAAGCAGTCAGGGTAATGGGTCTCTGTATTTGTGTCTATGTATTATATTAATTTGCCCACTTGGAAGACAATAACCAGTTGTTTCGACGATGACTGAAAATGGCTGAAGAAACACCAAGCTGGACATTTTTCAGACTGATACAGTTCCCACAAAGTGGCATATAATTGTCGGTGGGAGTTTGTAAATTTTATGGAGTCCGCTGCCCCCTTGTGGACAACGCTAAAGGTGATGAACCAGACAATCTTCAAGGCACTCTAGAAGTGTAAGATGTGGCAATATATTAGAGACGCCTAAACCCATTAGCAAGAGCATGAGCAACATAACTCAGGATTAAGAGTATGGCTCAAGGGGTTGTTGAAATTCCCCTTTGTTTATGCTGTAGATTTAAGCTCTGCCTCTTTGGCCTTCCCACATAAAAAAAGTGGGTAATGATTAATGTCCCTTCACTATGAACACAATATTCACATCCTCCTCACATACAATGAGCAATTGTTAATGTGATGAAAAAACATAGTGTCACCTGTGGTTTGGCACAAACAAATAGCCTTTTATTGTGAGAATGACACTTTTTTTTCTTTTACTTTTCTGATGATGTACTGTTAAATATGCATTCCCAGAATTGTATATTCCGGTCTTGTGTATGTTATAGAAGTCCATAGTCTTGAATGTTATGTTGTGATGCTGCAGTGTTTATGAGTGTAGTGACTCCCCTGCTGAATGCACTGTTGTTTGTTCCTTGTCCAGGTGACCCCTGAGGAAGCTCAGGAGAGCTGGGAGAACCAGTTCACATTCTCCTTCAAGAAGTGTAGCCATGCCAATTGGTAAGAAGAAATCCACATTCTCCCCAGGGATTAATGGCTTAGATATATACATTCAGACTGGCACTTATTCAAACAGGGTTGGTTTTAGGTCAGATGCCATTCTTAAAGATTTGCAGGCCACTTGAGAAGTAGTTTCACATAGAAATACCTTCAACAGACCTTTGGATGTCTATTGAACACAATGTTTCAAAAGCTTTGTGCTAGAGTCGAGCACCTCTGACAAAGTGCTAGATTGGTGACTGGTCGGTCTCAAAACCTGTGATACAATTTTTTAATTTTTATATATTATCTATATGCATTTAACTAAACGTGTAAGACCAAACAAGTACAGTTAATGACAGAGATTAAGTTGACTG
This sequence comes from Myripristis jacobus, assembly GCA_900302555.1. Lineage (NCBI taxonomy): Eukaryota > Metazoa > Chordata > Actinopteri > Holocentriformes > Holocentridae > Myripristis > Myripristis jacobus. The sequence continues at coordinate 4,404 of OMLB01063429.1, read as the reverse complement.
TGATCTAATGGACAGTTGAAAAGATGGCATAATACATAATATTGGCATAATACAACATTTGGTGAAGGATTTTTTTTTTTTTTTTTTAATCTTTTCAAATTGAATAAGCTGCCTTAAGTTGAAAAGGTGCAGTAGACTAGATGGCTCTTTCATGAGCATAAAATTTGATTCTGCTACCTTTTTAATTTATTTCTCTCTCCCCTCCCTAGGAATGGAAAATGTAAGAAAATTGAGGAAGGCCAGGAGTGTCTGCAGGGCATGCGTCTCCGTCAGTACCATATGTTGTGCGGCGCACTGTTACGTGTGTGGAAGCGCGTGGCCGATGTGGTTTCTGACATCACCAGCTCCAGCATCCTGCAGATTGTTCGCCTCAAAACCAAACAGCATAACAAACAAGTCGGTCAGTACAACCCGCTGGAACAAGGGATTTGATCTGACACAATTTGTAATTTGGACAGGTTTTTAAAAAATATCTCCCCAACTTGACCATGATAGTGACATTCTATAGTCATGATACACAAAAAGTTTGAATTCATATTTTCAGATCAACCAAGAGGAAACAAAAGTCATGATTTACCAGCAAAGTGTTTTGCTGGTAAATCATGTGACAGTGGTGACACATTCTGATGTGTCTTTATTACAAATTGAGGAAATGAAATTATTGTTTGCTTTCCTCATGTCTCCTGCGAGTTCATGTTAATCAGTGTTTCTCTTTGTGCATCAGGTGCTGGTAAATGACACTCCTGAAAGTATTAGAAACCATCACAGCACAGCTAGTGTGGGATTTGTAAAGACTTGTTTGTAAATTTTCTACAATGATGCATGAACCTGCCTTTACATCTCTACCAGGTATCAAGATCCCAGAGAACTGTGTGGCCCGTGTGCGTGACGAGCTGGTGCTGATGGACGAGGAGGTGAAGAGGAGGCGCAAGGAGAAGGAGCAGCAGGCTGTGGAACAACGACTGGCTGAGGAGCGCAAGCGCGAACTGGAGCAGAAGAACAAATACCTCCTGGCCAATCTGTTCAGCCAGAACCCCATCCTCAACCAGTCACTCACCCCATCTCTGGTCCCGAATCAGTCCCTAGTCCAGAAACTGAACCAAAACCTTCTACAAAGGACTCAAACCCCAAGCCTCTCCCAAATAACGCTACAGAGAGCCCAGATCCAAAACCAGCGGGCCTCCCAAAACTTAACCCTCATGTCCTTACAGAGGAACAGCCTCACCCAACAAAGGACTCAGACCAACCGGCCGAGTAACAGCACCACCACTCCCACCACCAACCAGGGCTCTCTGCCCAACATGGCCAGCCTCAGCTCCCATTTCTCCCAGTTTGCCCCCCCGCCTTTCTCATTGCCACATTTTAAAAACCCCTCCCATGCACTCCCTCAAACCACACCGTCTGCCACCTCCTCCAAAAATCCTCTTGAGATCTTGGACCTGACGATGAGCTCACCATCCCCCTCCCCAGACAGCACGGAGGGCGGGCTAAGTCTGGACAGCCTGACCGGATCCTCTGGAGCGTTCAGGGATGACTTTGGTCTAGAGTCTTTGTTGGCCCAGCACACTGCACAAATCCAGCAGCCGCCGTCTCTTTTGCCACAACAGCAGCAGCAGCAGCAGCATCTACAGGCCAGACAGCACCAGGAGAACCAGAACGTACTAGTCAACAACCACCAACCAGACTTTTTAGACTTCTTAGACCTGCCCCCGTCTTACCAACCATCAGCTCAGAGAGCCAACCATTCATCCTCTACCTCCTCCTCTTCCTCTTCCACTCCTACCACCCCGTCTATCTCAAACAACCTGGTGTCTCATGTCTCTCCTGGCCTCCTCTCCACATCTACCCTCATCCCATCATCTTCCTCGCCCTCTCTTTTTGCAAACACACCCTCCTCTTCTCTCTTCTCCTCCCCCTGTCTCCTCTCCCCATCAGACTCTCTGTCCTTACCCAATGGCCACTGCAGCTCTGACGCGCTCAACTTTCGTGAGGTCCTGAACAACATGCTACAGGGTCCTGACCGCAAGTCTGTCATTCATTACCGGCAACCAGACTGAGCAACAGTTCATCTGGATTCTGTCTTTGGTTTTATTTTGTTTTGTTTTGTTTATTAAAGCAGATTGTGTCTTGTTCGCTGCTGTCTGTGAACGCACCCTTAGACCTGCTCCCACTCCCCTCAGGGCCTATAGTCACATCACTGCCTGTCCTGTCTTGTCCTGCACTCAGCTCACCCCTCTCTCTCTCTCCATCTGTAGCATTCACCTTCCAGGGTCACAGTCACTGGTCCTGATGTTTGAGTGACTGTTAAGGTGATAGGGGGCTTGAATGATATCACATTTCTACACCAAAGTGTCCCCTTGACAGTGAAAGGCAGCTGTAATAAAAGTATGATTTTTGCCATTTGAAATACCCATATGATTTTGTGACATGTAAAAAAAATATAGCTCATTAATTGGGGTAATTCTTGTAGAAGTACTTTACTGAGAAAACACCTCCCCCTGCTGGTTGGATGTGGTATGATAGGTGAAGTTGCTGGAACCTAAATGCCTTTCAGCAGTTATAATCATATATTGTGTGAATTTGCTTCTCTGTTATCCTGTTAATTCCCTTGATGGCCATTCGTCTTGATTATATCAAGGCTGTGTACATAGCTTGGTTTGAACGAACGAAAGCTTTCACTCAAAAGATTATTGAACTGGAAGGCAGAATTGAAACAGTCGAGTTCACTTAGATAGCCATGAAATGCCTCAGTTTTCATTTTCTTCTACATGCCCCTCTTGTTCTCTTTCTGCTTGTATGAACACTAGTGTGAGGAGGAAGGGAGAGGAAGAGCAGTCTGCTGTTTCAAACAGTGCCTTTGGAGATATCTACTAAAATGCAGTCTTTAAAAACCCATATAGGCCTAATGTATAGATTTGTACTTCTTGAGCTTCTTTTGGTTTTATTCTTAATTTATTATGGTATATTTGTATTTAACTTGTAGCCCCTCATTCAGTAGTTGTTGGTGTTGTAATATGCTGGTGTGGGTTTTTAGGAAAAACTAATAAACCCTGTCAAGCCTGTATGTATATGTATGTTTATCTGTGGAGCCCATACCTGTCCTATAGTAGAGCAGCAGTCTTTTCCTCTGTCTGTTCCCCTTCTGTCCCAACTGATAGGCAGAGCGCTCGGGGTCAGTATGGGACTGATGTTGCATGGATAACTCTATTGAGCAGAATGGGTTAAAGTTATGTTAAAAAAAGAAATGATTACCCAGTTTGGAAAAAAAAAAAAGCCAACAACATTTGGTGATGTGACTCCTGGTTTGCTTTGATTTTGAAGTTCTCAGGAAAGTCTGGAGTGTGTCGTTTGTCTGTTTTTTGTATCGTTTTGACAGTTATTGATATGAAAAAACGTTTTCAGTCCGTCATTACGGTGGATATCTAAAATCGATACACACTTTGAAACCTTGTAGTTTTTACTTTCTTGAGGTCTGAGAAGAAACCCCATTAAATCTTCAAATAAATCTTATTAAATCTTCAAATAATACTTTCTCAAAGCACTTTTTGCTTTGATAACTACAGTAATTATGGTTTAGCCTCTACAAACTACACATGTCTGGATGCAGGCATTTCCCCCATGTTTTTTCCCTAAGAATTCAAAATCAAACAAAAGTCTAATTTAATAGGTTTTCATTTCAAACCTCATAGTAATGAAATCTAGACGATATGCAGGCGTGTGTAGATTTTTAATATCCACTGTATAAGATAGTATGTGTTTGAAAACCTGTGAGATCTGGCCATCTGTGTGTGACATAATGCACTGTAGTTGGTTCATGACAAAATGCCTGGATAAGTTCAAATGATCAAAAAGCAATAAAACCAGATTCTACATTTGTTATGAAATAGAAAAGCCTAAGTACTGTTTACGCTCAACAACAGCAAAGCTTTGTGATTACCTTTGCATGGTATGAATTGGATTCTTGTTATTTCTGTTGTGCTTCTTAGTTTCATTAGTTGAAAAGAGCTGAAATACATACAACCTTTGTATAGAACATTGTCATGGGATGAAAGCAATGTGTTGTTGATGTTTTCATCATCGTTATTATAAAAGTTATTATTATTGATATTGATATTTATATTTAAGGGATATTTAGATTTTAGATATGTTATCCTGCTTATTACGTAGTTAAAAAGTTTGGTCAGGGAAGTTTCTAGTTTTCAAGATTACTATAAAACAAAAACACAAAAGTCTATTATAACCTGCCACCAAATAAGATTGCACTGTTCTGTACTGCTGTACAGTGTCTGGTCTTTTTTCTGCTCATTTCGATTTTGCTTTTCTCAAGTAGGATTGTTTCTCCGACTTGTACAGACTGTGTCAGGCCTTCAGTTCGCAGAGAGATACCAAAGTATTCCACAGACA
>OMLB01063427.1:4715-20171 GCA_900302555.1 Myripristis jacobus | reverse complement strand
TCTATGACAAAACCCCACTGTGCCTGCCACCATTCACACATGGACAGGCATGCACAGATTAATTCCCCCAGGGACAGTGGTGTGTGTGATGCTATTTTCTCCTCTAAAGAGGGAATTATGCTACACACACACACACACACACACACACACACACACACACACACACACACACACACACACACACACACCACACATCAACAGTGGAGGGAGTAGGAGTGCGGGGAGATGTCTAATGCCATTCACTCTCATCTTACTCTGACATGGTAAGAAGAGCACTCCTCAGGCACACCAGCAGAGAGGTATCGGGGAGTTGCGCTTTATTATGCTTTTCTGTTGGAAAGACACACTGCTCTGTTGCAGGCAGTATGCCAGCTGCGGCGGGGGTCAGTGGTGACAGGACTGACGGTCTTGCAGGTCCTGGGGCTCATGGCTGCTGGCCCCCTGGTGTTTTCACTGGGGCTGCTGTACATGCAGCGCCTGCAAAGATGGTTTGCCAGTCTATGTTTGGATGCGAAGTAGCACAAAAACTGTCTGGTAACCATCCCCCCATAAGTGCATGGGAACCTGCACCACTGGGGAACTCCACAGTATCTATCAACAGGAGCACCCTTGGGTTGGGTGACTTATGTTTTGGTGTGCTTCCCCAATGGGTTGTGGAGGAAGCCTACCTGGAGAGAGCAATAGGTTACATCAACCTGCTTGAGCTCCAGGTGGTGATTTTTGATCCACAACACTTAAAACCCCTTATACAGGGGAAACGTGTTGGTGAGGACTGACAACTGCACTCACAACTGCACAACTATGACTTACATCAACAGACAGGGTAGGGTTTGATCCGCAGCCCTGTTTAGGATGGTACAGAACCTGTGGTTGTGGGCCTCTTGTCTCTCTGGGCTCTCTACATACCAGGCATGAAGGTAAGTTCCCCTGACATGTGCAGTTGGATCTATTCTCGTATTTTTTGCATTATCTTCTGGAGAAGGGGCTGTCTCATGTTACCATTAATGTGTATGCACTAGCCATCTCCTCCTGTCATGAGGGTTTTGTTGACAGACCTGTCTTTGCCCACCACTTCATGAAGCGTTTCCTTCAGGGTGTTAAGAGATAACACACAGTGATTCATGCCTCCACCTCCTAATAGGAACTGCTGTTGGTGCTCAAAGCCCTAGCATGGCAGCCATATGGGCCCATACAGTGCTTCTCTCTGAAGGCGCTGTCATTCAAGACATCTCTGTTGCTTGTATTGACTTCAGCCAAGAGAGTGAGTGAATTGTGTGCCCTTTTGGTTTACCTCAACTACATGCTGCTTTGTAGGTATCAAAGTGGTGCCACTCTCAGACCAAACACCTCATTTCTTCCCAAGAACTTAAGGAGTTGATTTTGCTCAAGAATAATACAGCTGAATGCATTTTGTCCCCAACACACACAGGTGAAAGGGTGGCAAAATTCTGCCCTGTTATGTTGAATGTTATGTTGAATATACAATCCCCATCTGACACAGAAAGCAGTTGTTTGTGTTCTGTGGGGATGGTGTGGCTGGCTGTGGTTCCAAACAATGCCTTGCCAAATGGTTTTGTGACTACATCCTTCAAGCCTATGAACAGGCAGGAAGGACTCTGCCAGTATAGTCTTTGCACACTCTAAATGCGGTGTGGGAGTGTCAACAGCCATTTCAGTTGGTTGAATTTCAATGGCATGTCCATAACAGCATTGTTGGCCATGCCCTGTTCATTCATACAGTTATATTTCTATGGCATCACGGGCTCCTTTTCAGAATTTGTTCTTGCTACTGCATACCAGAAATTGTGAAAAGGCGGTGTAAGTGTCAGCTGTTTTACATCTGATGCCCCCTGGGCATTATACATGTCACCTACATTCTCCTGTGCTCCTTGATAACCTGTGCCAATATGACGGTTAACAAAGCCCCATTTAAGAAGCACCTTGCGTAATGGCTTTGTGAATGCATCTCACAAGACTATAGGCTTCTGTGGCTAACAAAGATGCTGATGTGAATGTGGCCTTAGTGTCCCATGATGGTCTAATTAATAATTCAGAAAAAGAATAAAATCTAGGGGAATCACTGAATACTTACTTTTTAACCACAAAATTGTCAAATTTAAAGATAACGGCAGCTTCCATTAGAAAAAATACTGCTATTCGTAATAGCCTTTAAAAATCCACAGCGGGCTAGCCATGATTTGCAGCTACTTCTTCTCCACCGCACATTTTCAAAACACACGCTAAATAACGTCTCATTATCTCAATCTACTGTGGGATCAAGCTTTGTGAAAGTCTGCAGTTGTCCCTCGCCAGCGAAAACTGGATGAGGTCCAGACTGTTTAGGCCTGCAAACAGCTGCACACCTCAAGTGTTTTTTCATTCTGAGTGATAAATATTGAAAGAGGGAAATGACTCATCCATCATCTGGTGCAGAGAGGGGATGTGTGGGCATGATGGGATAGAGTGAGTTGTCCCAGTGCTCCTGTGTGCCATGACCTCCTCCAAATCTGAGCACTGACTTCTAGACATGAATATCTGTGTGCATAGACTCAGATCTTTTGGAGCCTGTAACCAGAACATTTTTCTGTTTTTAAATCAGTTATTTGGAGTATCATGCTGTACTGCAGTATGACCTGGCTTGGCAGCCTATGTGTGAAACTTAAAACTAATATATATAATCAAATCCAAATTTGAGAAAAGATTATTGGCCAACCTGTGGCACACTCTTTTCAAGTAACTCATAACATGAGCAGGCTCAGGCTAGCTAACAGTATCTCTTCTGACTCCTTGAATATTTCAAATGGAGAATACCAACTTCTGATCTCTAACGGGCGATTTACAGTCCCTCAGTTTAAAGCTGAAGAATACTTTTATACAGTCAGTCTATCCTGTTGCTAAACCAAAACCAGCAGCCTGTTGACTGAGATCTGTATCTAGATATAATGTGAGATGTATGATTCTCATGACTGCTCGATGTGTTTTGTACGTCTATGGAAAGTGTCACATGCCTAACTGCATGTTTAATGTGTGACAATTTCTTGAACCTAACTGTGTGTGTGTGTGTGGGTTTGTCTGTGTGTATGCTATTTATTTAGCAGTCTTATGGCCTGGGGGAAAAACTGTTCCTCAGTCTGCTAGTGCGTGGATTTAGACTCTTGTATTTCCTCCCTAAGGGCAGCAGGGAGAACAGGCTGGTGTGTGGGTGTTTTGGGGTCCTTAATGACCCTCAGGGACTTCCTGAGGCACCGCTGGGTGTAGAGCTCCTGCAGGCTAGGCAGCTCAAACTGTGATGTGCTGGGCTGTCTTCATCACCCTCCTTGCAGTCCATGTTGGTGCAGTTGCTGTACCAGGTGGTGAAGCTCTCTGTCAGGAGGCTCTCTATGATGTCTGGTAGAAATTCCTGATGATTTTAGAACTCGAGACAAATTTCTTTAGGCGCCTGAGGCCTTATTGATGCTGTTGGTTCATCTTAACCACAATGGTGGTGTAGTAGCTAAATTAGGTCAGTGAGGATGTTTACTCCCATTTGAAGCTCTATTTGAAGCTCTCCTTTATCTCCACTGCTGTGCTCTTGATTGTGACTGGGGAGACACCACTGCCTTGTCGTCCACAAACCTCACCATCGTGTTTGAAGCCTGTCTCACCAAGCAGTTGTAAGTGTAGAGGGAAAAAAGTAGGGGGCTGAGGACACAGCCCTGTGGCGCTCCTGTGCTGAGGATCAGTGGTTAAGTGGTATGGTTGTCCACTCTCATCATTTGGAGGCCGTCCTTTTGAGAGTCCAATATCCAGTCACACAGTGCTGTGTTCAGGCCCAGATCCTTTAGCCTACTGTTGAGCCAAGAGGGCACTATGATGTTGAATGCTGAAGCTGTAGACCACAAACGGCATCTGCACATAGGTGTCCGTCTCTTTCACGTGGGAGAGGGAAATATATAAGATGCTGTTTTGGGAATGGAGATGATGGTAGTGGATTTAAAGCAGGTGGGAACAGTCTAGAGGGAGAGGGACAAGTTGAATATGTCCATGAATACCCCCACCAGCTGGTGGGAATAGACCTTCAGGATGCCACCAAGGATGTTGTCTTGACTGGCTGCCATGCTTGAGTAAATCTGTATAAATGACTGGCCAACATCAACTTCAGTGATGTAGAAGGGACAATCCTGATCTGCAGTGGTGGCAGACAGGGGATGGGGGTAAGGTGCAACTCAGGTTTCCAGTGGAGGCGGCAGGAGGGGCCGAATAACTGATTCCTTAACAGAGGAATTGCTGGTACATTATCACTTGGGAGACAAAAATACGATTTTCATATCATGTCACATCGCATCATATGGCCACAAGACTTTCTGACAAGGAGCTCAGCTGGAGATGAATTTACCTGACAGGATCTGCATTTCATACTTAGACTAACGGCCAAAGTTGTACATCATAACTTTCTCACCACTCAAAATAGGACTGCATAGGCAGACCAATATCTCCAGACAGATCAGAAATATAACTTTTATAAGGTAAATATCCTTTTAAATCTATAATTAAATATCTTTTAAAATGGGTTTTCTGTTGTTGGACTTCATTTTGACCTCACCCATTATGAAATCAGGCAAGGGACTATAGATATGCTCCAGTCTGTCCATCCAGCCATCCATCAGGCATGACAGCTCACTCAATCTGATTTTGACAAGTTCCAACTTCCAGGATTTCCAAAATAACACTAACTGGCCTAAGGGGGAACTACAATTACAGGTTAAAACAAGGTGACATATTTGTCACTGACCTAGATGGGACTTCATCATTCACATGAGATGGCAATTTTTAATAACTTTTTGAGCTTGTCTCCATAGTTGGAGTTTTGCACTGCCTTCCCAGAGATGATCTGTCATTAAATAATGTGTCCAGTACTGTGACTTGTTTTCCCATGGACTCCATCCATGGGAAAATGCTTTTGCACTTTTGCTTGCATTAAGTGTGTATAAAATTAAACATGCACAATGACAACACATGTTTTGAAATAAGACATATAATACAATACAGCAAATGCTTGTAACTTCAGAAAACTTTCTTATATTATTCACATACAAATGACCATCCAAGTGGCCATGAGCAGTCACACTTTTTGTCATTGCTACATGCCATTTAAGACTGAATTTTTTCAGTCGTTCTTGTATGGGGCCCAATGGGTATATTCTCATTCACATTATTTTTTTTTGCCGCTTCATGGTAAATCTGCTACCAAAAACTCGGTGTATGCATGGTATGATGTATGCACACACAACTTCTTTCTTATAAGTACCAATTTCTGTGCAGAAAATGTTGTCTGCATGTTATTGTGTATACATGCTGTTTATTTATCTGACGCCATGTGTTTAGTACAGCAAATTGTGACCTTGGAATTGTAAAGTTCTATGTAACTTTTTATTTGATTGATGATGATGATGGTGATGTGATGATGATTATTCCAATTTTATCATGAATCAATCAATCATCAATTAGTCACATATGCCACATCTTAGTCCTTCAAACTTGAGTGGTAAAAAGTAGAACCTACTGTGGTCAAACATTTAAAAAAATGCTCAATATGCTTTGATGCTCAATATGTCAGAACTGCACAGATAAAACCATATTAATTTAAGCTCATGAAATGAAAAGAAAAAACTTTCATGAACAGGAAATAGGTTTAATCATTATTCTGTTACATGAAACAGCTGAAAGAAAACGTACAGCACAGACTTTTTATATGAAAATGTTGCCTTTTATTACTTTGAATCAAATTTCTAATTCAGTTGTTGTCGAAAATTTGGGTTACACCAAGTAAAATAAGTGTGAACATGATTATTTAAACTACAAGTACAGTGCAAGTGCAGAGCATTTTCAAAGATCTGTAATTCAGTTCTACATCATGATTCAGTGCCACTTTCTCAGTCCTGTCATTAGTTATTATTCTTTCAGCACATGAAAAGCGAACTAGGCTACCTTTCTGTTTCCTCAGTGGTGCAGCTTATTTCCCATTTGTAACTCTTATACAAAATGATTTCATAGATATGATTAAACATTGTAATTTATCTGCCACATGCTGAGTCCCCAAGGCCATTTGGAGCAGTGGCAGAACACCACATTTATTTTCAGAGAACTGAGGAGTTATGCTGTCAAAGAGTCAAACTCTGAATGAAAACAAAGTCCACGGAATCTTGCAAATACAGACCTATGTTGTGACCCAGATGAAAGATTGATTTTATTTGAGCAGGAATATTTCCAACTCAAATGAAGAGAACCTGAAACATTGAAGGAAAGTGGATAGAAATTATTTAACAGACTCCTTAAAGTCCACTGTCTGTAGGCTGAGCATTATCTTCCACATGCATTTCCACTGTATGGGAGGTGACCCTGAATCACCCCATCACTTTTAAGCCGTGTTATAGTTTTATACACTTTAAACATCAGTCAATTTCCTCTGTCTTGTTGTATAATAGATGAGTTTAGGATTGTGTTTTAGCCTTGTGCAGAATTTGATGGGAAGGACAGAGAAAAGTCCAACTGAAAGACAGAGCAGATAGAAAGTGGAAAACACTTAGAGACAGCATTCAATGAGCTATGAAATATTGCACATGTGTTCTTATTCCCTAGGCAGAGTTTTATAGTTCCCATGCTTCATATTTTTCAAAATGCTCAGACATCAATAGGAACATCAGTGCTGCATATGTTACCTTTAAGTGCTGTCGTGTGCGCTTCAATGAGGTTTGAATGTGAAGGTATAAGTCAAAGAAATCTGTAGTAAGTTATGATGCTACACATTCAAGACAAAGTACAAAAAGAGCTCTTTGTTAATATTATACATCCAAACTAAACTGACTGACATTATGATTGTCAAAGTGCGACAGGGAATGTGTGGACACAACAAATGGCATTCAGCCAGTCAGGAACATCACTAGTTTGGAATTCCTGCAGAGCAATCCTGGCCTTAAAAATGAAGTCTGGATTCAAGTGCAAGTTCTAAATTGGAGACTGCTCTGTGAATGTGAAATTGGGAAGAGAAGGCGTGCCGGGTCAATTCCCTGCACCCTGTTTCTGTAAGTGAAGTGCTGCCAACTAGGCCATTCTCTAAAGCCAAGGCATCCAAAGAAACTTTGAGGCAAACGGCTGGGACCCAACTGTTTGCTTCTGACTTTTGATGTCCCTCTTGTGTAACGACCAAAAAGAATATGCTCTATATATACAATATGGAGACATTGATTTCCAGCACGTTTTCTTCTAATCAGTGATTTATGTTAGACCTGCTACCCTACTCATTAGGCTTAGCAACAGATCATTCAAGGTAAAATTCTTACAAACTTGGAAAAGTGGAATCTACACATTCTAGCGTACCTCTCTGTAAAACTCAGGAATCCGGGGAATTCCAGGGAACAGTTTTCAAAATCCCTGAATAAATCTTCTTTCAAAGATGCAATATGCTGTTCATTAAAATTTTAAAAGCCTCTGGATGGTTTAAATGCTTTCAGCTGCGTGTATCAGTAAGGACATTCCAACAACTTGTATTTCCGGATTGGGTTGAAGCTCCTTTGAGCTCTGGAATTACCTCAAGCAAGGGTGACTACACAAGTGTGTCTAACTCAGTTAACTAGTGTTATGCCAATATATTGGGCCATTATTGGCCTTTTGTTAAATATCACATATAGGTCTTGTAGTGCAGTGTTATTTTATCTATCTATCTATCTATCTATCTATCTATCTATCTATCTATCTATCTAGGTACGCTGTGTAAAAATTAATTTAAGTGAGGTTCCTTTTGACTCAACTGACAAAAAAAACAACAAAACAAAACAAAAAAACCAAAAAAACATGGAATAAACGTGAAATTTCAAGTTTGCTTTTTTTTTGGTTGTCATTATCAGCCCAATTTACCAATGGCTTACGTGTTTATTCCATGTTTTGAGTCTAAACAGCCTTTACCTCAATCAGCCCTCAATTGTGAATAGTGCACAATTGAGTAATGATCCTTTAAAGGACCATACCAGTGATTTGGAATATTTTGACCATTCACTACAATTTCCCCGCATTTTTCATTACAACAAACCATTTTGAAAATCATGTTGAGGTACTAAAGATAATCAAAATGTACATTTTTAAAATTAGAATTTTTAGTTGATACACCCATATAATGTTATATGGGTGTATCAACTTAATTTTTAATTATGTTCTGGTTTGCTGATCATAAACCACAGAGCTGATAATTGGCTGTGTAAAGTGAACCTTTGATATATAAAACACAACTGCTTGCTTTTGGAAAAGAGTATACAATTTGTAGATATTACACTAAAAACGGTTGTCTGTCTGTAATCATTTATCTTGTACTCACAATTTGTGTTTTCCTTAAAGCTGAATAGTGTTCTGTGCATTTTATTTTTAAGGAAGCCACTCACTGTACAGTGACTGTTTGATATTCAAGGGGAGGGAATATGGGGAACTGTGAGAATGTGTGTGGAAAAAATATTAGTACTGGCCTTTAAAAACACCCATATCAGTCTAATCCTGATTTTGAGTTCCACTGCATGTCAAAAATAAACTCAAGAACATTGGGTTGGGACTCCAGGGGCCCTTGAACATAAGAGGCTAGCAATCTGATTACTGAGTCGGTATCAAGCTGTCCAATCTCAGATGGTGATTGGAGAAGGCACTACAGATGACTAAGCGGGACCACCGGTGATAAAATCAAGACACGGGTGGCCACCCGTCAGACTCAGCAGGAGAGGAAGCGCCGAGACAATCAGAGGTGCAGCTTTAATGGTGACCTCTGTGGAGCTCTTCACAGCAGATAAATGCCTCCTGTCCCTTTCCGCAGTGATGAGATGCTGGCTGTTGCCTCGTCGTGAAGCTCCTCGTCCCCGCTCTCAGTGCACTAATGAAGAGAGTGATAAGACACAGGCTGGATGACGGCTGTGTTTTTGATTCTAATGAGTGGTAAGTGTTCTTTGCAAAGGACGTGGGTGTGTCGATAACTTCTTTCTCCTTCCCCCCTCCTACAGCCAATTGCACAATCTCTCTGTGAAGCTGGATCAAGAGACTTACCCAGCATCCGGCACATCCAGCCAAAACACTCTTTACCAGTTCACTCATGAATGCACAGGGTTACTCAGCCCATACCCAGACCTAGTTCATTATACAGCGATCGCATTAAGTGTTTCTCCATCATGTGGAGGGATGGCTTGTGTTTTGAGATGCAGCCGGCGTCTGACGTGAAATGCATGATGAAACTGAAGCGGGCTCGCATTGAGGAATCAAGTTGAACTCTCCAGACAAAACACGCTTTGATCCTGTTTTGAAAGAAGGAGTGAGGGTTAGAGGAAAAGGGAGATGCTGAACCAAGCTTAGAGCAACTTCGAGCAAGCCGCACATAAACAATAGCACAACAGGGAGGAGCTGGGTAAACAGTGAAACTATAAGCCCAGAAAACCGAAGAAAATGGACATTTAGGGTGTTTTCACACCTCTAGTCCATTTGCTGTGGTTTGAATCGGTGGAATAATTGATTTTGTTGTACTGTTGATTTGGTTTAGTTTGGCAAAAAATGAAAAAAAAACTAAAACTTATCAACTATGCCAGCCTGCTGATTAGTCAGGGTCAAACAAATGTCAGCAGGTTGAAAGGCGGAGAAAGGAAGTATAATTTTATTGCACAAACACATTTGGCCAGTTCAGAAACCAACATAGACATGGAGCACCAGCAACAGCCTTGGCATTTCATCATTATTGCAGTGCTCATTTGGGCTTAATATCAGTATATTTCCTTGTTGCTCCATGTCAGCCCTTCTTTGTGTTCTTATGCTGATAACTGCTAGTTGCTAACACTACCTAGTTGCTTCTTTTTGTTATTAGTTATGAGTCTACCATGCACACTTGAGCTATGGGAGCTGCTTCAGCCCAAAAGACATGGTGCTTCGTGTAGTTTGGTCAAATTTTGGTTGGTCCACGTTCACGCCACAAACAACCCCCTCCAGAGTCCGTTTGTAACTGTGCTGAGACCACCTCTTTAACATTGTCTTCATCCAGCTCTTTTGGTACCACATTCGGGTGCGATTACTGGTTTCACATCTGCCTAAACAAACCAAACCAAGGGGATAAACACACCAAAATTCAAGTCAGTCGGCGTAAACAAGGCAGGTGTTAAAGTCCCCCCAGAAGGTGCTGGAGGTCCACCTGGAAACAGCAGACAAAAGGTGAAAAAAAAGGTGATGTGTTGGCAGAGAGAGAAGCATAGGGATCTGGCTAATAAGACCACTGAGCAGGAAGAAATAAGAGGATCAATAGGTGTTATTCAGGGAACATGGAAAAGAGTGTGCCCACCAGTACAGAGGTGCAGGATGTCTCTAATCTTTGATTCCTTATAATGAGAAGCTCACGGAGATACGCTAGCGGGTGGGATTAAGCGTTCTCAACTTTATGATTTACAGTATCATCACTCAGTCCTGCACTGCTGCTTGAATTTTAAAAACATCATCCTGGAAAGTGAAGGAAGTAATCTCATTAAAATACAGCCCCCCTCTCTCTCTCTCTCTCTTTCTCTCTCTCTCTCTCTCTCTCTCTCTTTCTTTTACTCAAACACACACGTGTGCACACACACTCGCATTTCAAACACCTTCTGCTATCAAAGGAGACACTTCAGTGGCAGCCATAAACCCTGCTTGTATGGGATTAGTATTACCAAGGGACATCCAGCAATTTGTCAGTTTCCCAAGGCCATCAGTGATTCTTATCCTGTGTGAATCTGCCATGGCAGTAAATTTTAAACTGAAAAACCCTCATAAATCAAACAGTATCAGAGGTCCCTGGTCCCTGGTTGTAATAGCTCAGTGCTAATCCATTCACTTATAATTTGGCAAGAATCACAACAGCTACTGGTTTAAATAACCAAGTGCCTCCCCAAAAGCCCAAAGAGTGTTGTTTTTCACGTTTTTTAGAGGCTCATTTTTGTGCTGCAATTAGGTGGTATATGTAGCATTTTAGCATCAATAAATCATTACCGCATTAACTCTGAGATAATAGTATAATAAAATTAAATTGAGTAAGAGGACTGGCAGTCTCTACCAGCCTCTAAACTGCATTTTACATTGTGTACCACTGGGAATTGGCAGGAAATCTGATGGATTGCACAAAACAGCACTAACACTAACAATACCAGTGGTCTGAGAGAGAGGCTCATATTTATTTCCATGGTTTCATTTATCTATAGTAATTAATGATATTACAATTAATTTGACTGTAATACATTATTGTTTATAAATGCTGCACATAGTGCCTTTAAATTGGCAGTGTGTGACTCACTGTATATTCAGTTCAGTTATTTTTCCCAAAGGCTAATTTATTTTGCATGAAGAATAAAAAACATAGCAAGCATAGCAATACACAGGGCACACACAATAATATGATATACACAATACACATTACCCACACCATATATTCAAATCAGTTCAAGTTACAACAGTGCTAGAGTTCAATAAAGTTATGGTGCTGGGTATGAAGGATTTTTTTCTCCCTCCTATTGCCTCTTCCCCTTGGAAGACAAAATCTGCAGCCTGAGGGAAGAAGTGAAAATTTGGACTTGTGTAGGCGGTCTGGACGGCTAAGTATATACAAGGCTTTCTAGGTGATGTGACGAATGAGTCTACCATTTAGAGGGAATTTGGACAACACCAACAATCCTGCATGCCACTTTCACAGTGCTATTCAGCTGGTTCTTGTTCTCAACATTTAAAATAAAATACAATCTCTGCTGTCAGTTTGCTGCAGATTGTGTCAGTGTTTACACCAGCTTTTATTTTCAGCTTATTATTAAGGCTCTGCTTTCATCTCTTCAGGGATATTGTTGACAAAGTGTGGTAGAATCCGATATGTATATATGTGCTACAGTGGAATATGGCAGATAATACAAGAAACACAGCATTCTTAACTCATCCTAGCTCTCAAAAGCAGGGTAGAAGTAGCAAATTAACTCACATTACTGGAACTGAGTGGCTTTTTGTTTGCCTTTTTGAGCATGTCTGTTCGTTGAAAATTATACTTTTTGTAAAGTACATTTTTTACTGAGGTACCGTACTTCACTGCATTTTAAATCATCCATTGTATGAGTACAAATTTTGGGTGCTATCCATAAACATCAGAAACAGGACACTATAATATATTTAAGGCTAAATTAAGCAATATTACAATACTTGCAATATCACTGGAATTATTGCAGTAATGGCTCTCACACTGTGGGTCTTCTTTCCATCATACAATTTATGGCCATCCAGCTGTTATTTCCTGGTTTTCTAAATTTCACTATCAGCTCGAGAATAAGCTCCTCCTCCCTTTACTTCATCCCCTCGCTGATTCAACTTCATTCAAAACATCACTGAAACATCACATTCTGCAGACATAAACATCTCCAAGTTCAGGTCAGCATGAAGTGCCTCTGTTGCTGCAATCAGCACTGCAGTCACAGAAGACGTTCATTCAAAGAAGCAAAGAGCTCAAAGACAAAACAAAGTAATCCAAGTAGTAATCCAATCCAACAGGAGCCTTGTGAGTACAATGTGCCCCTCATTTCTGTCCCAAAAATGCATTTTTTGCATAAAATTTTGGTTTTGTGCAAACAAGTTGCCATGAAATAACAAACAGGACTGACTATGTGTTTACAAATGGAACTTGAGCTTTCACTGGGCAGAAATCATGCAGCAGTAACTCTTTTCTAAAAAGTAACTCAGTAACTTTTACTTTTACATTTCAAATGAACTACTTTTTAATTTTCCTTCCATTATTTTTCACACATGTATTTTTACTCATGCATGCAAATTCCAGCAAAGTAACAATTCTTCTGCAGTAGCATGATATTCTAATAATCTTTCCAGCACTGCCCCAGTCACGCACTAGGTTAGTAATTCTCAAACTATTTTCTGATAATTTACCCCCTTTGAATTATTTTTCCAGCCAAGTACCCTCTTGACCAGTGCAAAAAAGAAGGTAAAAAACAAAAGTTGATAGGCAGAGGTGCAACCCAGCTCCCTCAGTGTGAAACAACAACCTGATACTGAGGATTTTGTTGCTTCTGTTTTGCTTCTTTTTCTCTTCTTCCTCCTTGTTTCCAGCTGCATCGCTGCTATGTTTCAACCACTAATCCATTTTCTGGATGTTTTTTGTCTTGTCTTCCCGGTCATAGTGAATAAACATCCTCACTCGATGACCATGGCAGCAGAGTTAAACCACAAACACGCACATATCACCTTCAGGAAACCCGGAGGGAAAACTGAATATAATATGTGCTTTATCAAACTTACATTTATATTTTTATAGACCTTATTTTTGCATAATCTAAGTGTTTTAGGAATTATGCACGACTCAAAAAAAGAAAAAAAAATCTCACACGTCCCCAGTACTCTCCCACACACTACTTGGGATACATGTGCCCCCATTTGAGAACCACTGCACTAGGTCATCAGTGTGTCCCACTGACACACACACACAAATCAGTGTGACCCTGTGACACACTCAAAAACCACACTGACACAACTAATACACTCACTCACTGACCCAGATGCAGGCTTGTATTAAATATTACTGCATATAAGATGCAGTGTAGAATAAACAGTTCTAAGACGTAATTACCGTATTTCACCAATTAATAGCCCGGGCGTTTAATATGCAAAATCAACTTGGAACCCAGGTGTTTAAAAGAACCAGGCGGCTATTCGCTGCAGGCCTTTATTTATTCTTACACAGACCTGCACCAGGCCATTATTGTGATGACAGTTACTGTCCAACATATTTATAGTCGGTCGATTTAAGATTACGGTACACCCTTTTTTCTAACGTTAGCTAGCTCTCTTATTTTGACAGAAAACGGAAGTGCCACACAGTTATTGTGCGGCTAACTGTTTACTTCTGCAAAAATAAGGTGAATAGCCTTATTTTGGGTTTACCTCAATATAATGCAAATAATCGTCCTGGCGGTTATTAGGGTGGGCGTTTAATACGCAAAATGGGTGCAGAACCCAGGCGTTTAAAAGAACCAGGCGGCTATTTAATTGGTGAAATACGATATATGATATTATGCCAAATACATATACAAGTTGTGTGTTAAAGCAATGTGTGCCTGGAAAATGACTGGCTCTATGTAAACATTTAACATAGGCCTACATTATGTTGAGTGATATAAGGCAATTTCAAAAGCGAGAAAATGTGAATTTGTAGCAGCTGTAAAGCTATATGTTAAATCATCAATGTTATGCAGCTTAGCTTTGCAGACTTATGTAGGAAACTGGTCAAATTTACATGAAATATTTTACAAAAATAAGACTGTTTTGAGCTCTAGGCATTGCTCTCTGTTTCCATGGGAAGCGAAGGTGGTGGGCGATGAGAGACATTAAACTCTTTTGGTTTGGGTCAAGGTCCTCAAAATGAGGATCCCTCAAGAGCCCTAACATCAACCACGCAGACTAAATGATTGCTTCAAATGTCTGATACACACTTGAACACACACAGCGTTGCATACCCACAGTGTTGTCTCTCGTTGTTTTTATTCCCCAGTGCAAATATCGGACCGGGCTAATTAGGGGGCTCATCACACTCTATTGATCTATGGATTAGTGTCTGATGAGAGGCACTGAGAAGCAACAGTGATGCAATGAGGGGCAACACAAATGTAAACCTCCTCTATAATATAGCAAGCACCCACCATAGCCTGCAGGCTAAATATTTAATGGCATGGAAAGTTTTGCTATTCCTAAGGTAGCCTATTATCTGTAAGTAGTATTTTAGCCAGCGTGTGGAAATCTTGACTTCAGAATCAGTCACACTGACACATTTTCTCTGAACAAATTGACTTGTAATGCAGTACCACTGGAAGTAGATTACTCTGAGATGCATTCGGTGTCCGATAATTCTCCATTTAAAATCACTGATATGTTGGGCAGGGGTGAGATTGGATTTGTCCTCAGTAAAGGTGAATGTATGTTTATGAATATACCACTGCCACATCAGCAAATGCGCAGGCCTCTTTTGCATAATGATCTCCAAATTGAGGTGTATTGATGGGGTGATTGCTAAGCTTGCACAAGACAGACAGTTGAAAGGGAAAGCAGGAGAGGTGGTGAGGTACAGAGGAGAGAGCAGATTAGACTGTGTGTCGGTGAAGGTGAGAGCTCAGAGATGACTGACAGGTGCAGCACCTGTCAATCACGCTACACAGTATGGGGTGTCAGGAGAACAAAGAGGTCTAGGTAGGTCAAGGCTCTGCGGATACATTCACTCTCCAAGACATTCAGCCAGCAAGACAATGAGGAGGGGGGGTCATCCTCATCCAGACAGCCTGGCGACTTGTGGGAGTGTGGCAGAATCAAGTGGAACACTGATGTCATCACTCATATAAAGTCCACTGGATCTGATTAACCCTTTGAAACCCAATTTCTTGCAATTTAATTTTAAAAATATATTTA
>OMLB01063426.1:32064-50272 GCA_900302555.1 Myripristis jacobus | reverse complement strand
ATATTATGATATTGTAAAATTGTAGCATTATGAACTTCAAATGATTGGAGGATCATTGCACACAAATGCATACACACATGCACACACACACACGCACACACACACACACACACACACACACACACCTCCATGGCCAGTCGTAGGCGCTGAGCATCATGTTGCTGTGGGGTTATCAGCAGTGCCAGCAACAGAGTCTCCAGCTCTCCCGACAAAGCCTTCTTCACAGCAGATGCCAGGTCCTGGAGCACAGAGGAAAAAAATATTAAAAAACAACAACAAAATAAATAAATAAAATAAAAATGATGAAGTTTGACCACAGAAAAACTCATATGAGAGCAGAACCGCTGCATGCTGTGATCAGGGAGGACCAAGCTGGCAATGTGCATGTTTACATGGATAAAATAACCCAGTAATTGGGCCATTCTGTGGTTAGGTTTTATCTGGGCATAAAACACAAACAGAATATTTCTGACCACAAATTTAATGGTCTGCCATCACATCAAGTACAAAGCAAAGCCACAGCCCCCGAATCTCCCTCCCCATTTGATAGAGGATAGCTCTACTGCAGGGGGGAAAGAATGGGAAAATAAAATGATAATCCCAGTAGTGAGAATAACATCTCATATTGCTCACTATCATGTTGTTTTACATACAAAATCTAGCAGAAAGATTTGAGTTTCCACAGTGTATAGCTCCCAAAGGTCTAATTTATTATCATTACTCAGACCACAAAGTGATGTTTCAAACTGGCCTGAGCTTGTATGTAAAGCAAAAAGTGAAACAAGTAAGATACTAAATTATCTCCCTTGCAGTTTTTAAACTTCAGTGTCATTTTAATCTTTGCACTGACCTACCTGCGACTCATTATCATGTCAAGAAACATTATAGGGCTGCTAAAATCCCTCTGTAAACAAAGGTGTGGTGGAACACTGACAGGGTTTCAGACCAGTTTACAGGATATTTAGTCAGCAAACATGAAAGGCGCAGATGAGCAAACAGTACACACATGTCAGGAAGGGTCTGTCACATTATCATGGCAAGCAACACTATATGTTGCATTGCATAGCATAGCATGGTTCACATTAGGAACACAGAAATATTTGCCACCTTTGGTGTGTGGGTGCTGTGATTTTGAATTGTGCAGACGTTATTCTTGTAGTTATTTAAAATATATTATTTAAAATTTTACATAATAATAAACTCTCATTCTCATTCTTTCGCTTGTTCAACTCTCTAATTTTTTTCTGAAAATATTCTCAACAGCTAATATATGATTACCAGCATATGTCCCAGTTCCACTCAGGTTCATGTATTTCACCTCGGAGGCAGGTGAATGAGGAGGGGAGACATGCACCTGCACCTGTTTCACTCAGTTGGAAACACTTATTCACCCCATTTAAACCAATGGAGGTCAACAGAGGTGAATTGTAAAACACTGTAAACCAAAGTTTCTCCTACCAATGAATCAGTGGGGGGGATTGCTGTGCTTTACGAAGCTGCTGAAGAGTGAAAAAATTGCACTAGTATTATATTTTAGTGTTTAAATGCTGTTTTAAATACTATTTCCACTTGGTCAAATAGAAACATTCAGCGGAAAACACCACTGCAAACATGCTACAGTAATGGCGTTGTCTTACCTTCTCCGTCAGGGTCAGGAAGGTCTTGGCAATGACCTGTCTCTGAGCGTTACTGCGATTGGTCAGGATTCTCACCAGATTCACCGCATCTGAGCAAGACATATAAATGTGGGATTACAGAACTGGTTCATTTATGACTATTATAACCCTAGTAATGACACATTTTACTGGGTAACAGGTTTAAAAATACGACAAGAAATATTAACAGGTGATAGAGGGACTGAAGTACCTTTCTTCTCCAGTGCCGTCTGGATCTCAGTGGCGTCCCGGTCAGGGTGGAAGTTGGGGAAGGGTCGCACGGTTCCCAGGGTTCCCCAGCACATGTCCTGTTTGGGGGAGAAAGGAGCAATCAGGGAGGGAAAGAGAGAGGAAGACAGAAACAAAAAGAGAGAGAGACAGAGGAAGAAAGAGGATATTACTGAGTGAACTAAGTCTGAGAATCTCTGTTGAAGCTTAAATGCAGTATATGGAATGTGTAACCACAGAAGAGCCATGATAAAGGAGATGTTCAAACATGCCATGAAGGTGTCAGCAGGAAAAAAAAGGCACAACTCATTGTGTTTACATTTTTCATCATGCTTGAATTTAAAGAATGTGTGTAGCCTTGAGAGAAGGAGATAGAGAAGGCCAGGTCGGAGTAGTAGATGCTGTATCAGTGGCTCTGAACATCTCAAAGGTCAAGACACACTTTTGCAAGACACACAGTAGAGCCAAGTCTCAAAACACCACATTCCTATATTGTGCAGGAAATACACTTTTTGTTGAAGCATGCAACATCAATAAGATCAGACCATAGATCGCAGGCTGATTTAATTAGATCATAATGACACAGGCGATAGTCTTTGCCTGGCAGGGTTTTGTTTACGTTCATTTCAATCCACTCTCGCATTCCAGTGTACCTTCATGCATCGCTCACAAGTCACTTTTTCTTGATAATGACAGAAGGCATGCAGATAAGGAAAGAGTAAAGCTGGTAGAGTGTCTAAACATGGAGTCATGATAGTGGATATCAGGATGGAGGACAGTAGAGGTGAGCAATGTCTACTTACATAAGATCTGAAGTACTCAGAGTCCATGGCTTCCCTCTAAATGCAAAACAGAGTGTGAGCAAACTGACACAGAAAGTCCACACGCATGCAGAGACTCGACTAACACTAA
The DNA here is from genome assembly GCA_900302555.1 of Myripristis jacobus. Taxonomy (NCBI): domain Eukaryota; kingdom Metazoa; phylum Chordata; class Actinopteri; order Holocentriformes; family Holocentridae; genus Myripristis; species Myripristis jacobus. The sequence goes on along the minus strand of OMLB01063426.1, from coordinate 47,477 downwards.
CCCACCTGCAGGAGTTACAACAAAGGTGTGCTCTCACCTGCCCACACCCCTCCAGACACACAGATGACAGTACAGGAATGGACTACATTTAATTCTTTTAGCTGCTTACTTCAGAATTCAAATCCAATTTTATTTCACTGGTGATTTCATGGCAATGAATTCATGAATATTCTGACAAAATGATCCAAATTCATTATCTACAGTATAAGGGATTGTTTAAGGGTAAAGTTTGATGGCTGAGTCTAAATATTTCTCACTGTCATCGAACTCACTGTTAAATGAAGTGCTTAGTTTTTATCACTTGTATCGATCCCCAGCAGTTTTGCAAGACCCTACCTGTTAAAACACACACCTAAGTGAACACATTTTCAGCCAAATAATTTTTTTTCCCTTTAAAAAATACTTTAAAGAATGATCATACTTCCTACCTGTGTGTGGACACTGTGGCAGCAGTAGAAAGGTGGGGACGTGGTGAAACTTTAACAGCCTCTAATCAGCCTTGTATCTTGGCTTCGCTGGTACTATGCCACACCTGCTGCAGCACACCCACCAGGCTGTCAGTCAAACATCTGACCAATCGGAGCTCAGCATCTTCATTGTTTGGCATTTCCACTGCCCCCTGATCATGGTGGCAACCCACTTGCACAATTTCTGACATTCCAAGCAGAAAAGGAATCCAGACAGACAGGTTTGTTTACAGGTTTGAGACCCTTGCACTCTAATCAACATAAAATGTAAACATTGTGGCTAACTCTGTGCTCAATAAAAGAAAGGAACATTCATTCAGAAAATTACTAGTTTTCTGAAAGTACAGTTTTGTATTAAGGTCAGAAGTGGAATTTCTCAAACTCTTATCAAGATAAGACAGTTAAACTCACCAAGCAACATGCCACCCTGCCTGGGGAGTAGCTATGCGAGGGGCGAAACTTGGTGTCAGGGTGAAATGCGTCTTCCCAGGACAGGTATGTCCATCCACACAGCACAGTGGATCAGGAGGGGGAGTATGTTTGGCTGTAAAATGAAAGGAATTTTATCTTTTGACTGTGAAACCTGAAAGCTAAATTGTGTCATGACAGGGTTTGATCTAACAAAGGGGCTTTTCAGAAACTCCATTTGTGAACGCCCGTGATAAGATCAGATGTCCATTCAAAGGCCTTTTATCCACCTGTTTCACCAGAGAGAGCGAGAGAGAGAGAGATAGAGAGAGAGAGAGAGAGAGAGGAGGGGGGTGGGGAGCGTGTTGAAACTGGCAGCAAATTACAGCTCACATTTTGTGGCACACTGTGAAAATTCAGCAGCACCATTTGTTGACACACCAATTTCTAACAGAAAACAGGCTGTTACCTTTTCACAAACATATTCCTCTATACCCTGTTTATGTCCCTGATCCACTGTGCTGTGTGCTGTTTACACACTGCACACCTGCCGAGCACAGGAAAACAGGGTAATATGAGAACTGTGTGGGTATTATAAACAAAGAGGATCTGCAGCCAGTTTTCTGGCCACTGTTACGCTAGTATTCATTTTGATGGAAGAGCCCCCGGTAAACAAGGGAGAAGACAGTGAAACAGGAATCATCATTACTAATGAATAAGGGCATCTCCAAACACCCTGAATTCAGAAGAAAAAACTAAAATCAGGTCCCTAGGAGTTACACACATATTTAAAGTGGTAAAATCAATTAGCCAGTATTTTTATTTTTATATTTTTATTCAATATTTTAAAACCACTCCCTTTTATATTACATTTCACATTAAAATTGTTCTGTATCAAATAATAACATATAGACGCAGTGAGTAAAATACATTTTCATGTCATAATATGTTTGATATCTGTGTAAATACCTCAAGAAATAGAAATAACTTTAAAAGACCTAAATGACCTGACAGAAGCTTAAAGAAGCATACAGTGTAACATCCAGGTAATTGCACCGTTGAATGCAATGTGATAAACTTCACACATTAACTATAAAAATTCCCAAACAAACATTTAAACAGATTAAAAAAAACAAAAAAAAACATTAGAAAAGTAAATATTCTCATGCACAAAAGACTTTTGATGCACACATTCTTTTGGCTCCAGTGATCCATCTTAAATATATTGCATTGCAAATATAGTGCATAGTGTTTGCTCAAGCTAAACAAAGTAGGTCATCCATTGAGATAATTAAACCTCCAGTTGTTCCATTGTAAATAAAGTTACGTAAGCATCCACTACAGCCAGACACTGCCTTAGACGGGGATAAAACAAATAGGGAGGATCTTTTGTTTTGTTTTGTTTTGTTTTTTTTACACTGAAACTGTTGACAGATGATGTTGTCCATTGAAAGTCAAAGTCCTTTGACTAACCACCGCCTCAATCACTGGATGAGAGTGTGTATTCTTTATAGATCAAAAGGGTTATGCCATGTTGGCAAAGGTGGGGCAAAGGAGTGTCTGCACACATCCAAAAGTACATATCCGACAAAACACACATCTAAAGTTGATTTGTGCTTTCCACTCTTGACTGGAGATCCAAGTCACTGTGACAGGTCAAAACACAGAGCATTTACAAAGATCATTACTTAGTAGAAAGAAGGTAGAATTATAATAATTTCATGGTACAAAGGTCAAAACAGTCTGCTGGAGTATCTTGATGACAAATCCCAGATTGTATAGAGTCTGCTGTTGATGTGGAGAGAACATGGATTCTGAGGTCTGGAGAAGGACTACTGGTTGGGTATTCAGCTCAGTTGCATTGTAAGGCAATGGTGGTAGAGTTTCCCAACACATTAAGGGAATATTTTGGGGTTTCTTGAGAGAAGACTCAACCACTGCTGAGGGAAAGGCGAGGGGAGACTGATGCAAGGTGCTGAGGTTACAGCAGCTCCAGCTCCCACTGCTGGCTGGGCCTCTCCTCACTCTCCTGCATGATCACCACATGGTCCTTGTCATATGTTTTTCCTCCTGGAAGACATGGAAAAACATCTTGTTTTAAAATTTCATGTCATCTAGAGAAAAAAAAAGTTTCTTCTGACACATTTATTGTTGAGCAGACAGACAACTGTGCTTTCTTCCCAAGAACAAGAGAATTAAAAATTCAAGGAACACTAGCAAAACAAGGGGATCTACAATGAGCAAAAAGTAAAGTTTTGAAAGATTTAAGGCTACAATGGCCGTGCTATTCACAGAGCAGTTCATAAGACCATTTTCAAATATTAGTACATTATCCTATTAAGCTTAATCAGCACTACTTCCCTCAGAGTAGCTGTTAGAAAAGCAAATCAAATCCAAGATGCCAGTATTTTATGGCTGCACCATTACATCAAACAGAAAAAATTTAGATGTCTTGTGCATCATTTACACATATTTCCCAGAAATTCAGAAGGAAATGTGATGGTTTCTTTGAAAATGTCCACTAGAATTATACATAAAGTTCACTGGGTTTGACCAAAGCTTAGCTGCCTCAATCATCCAGAACAGACGGAAAATGCCCACTTTTTCTAGTCTGAGAAAAATGCATACCTTTGACATCCAGGATCATGCCGGGGAAGGTCAGGTTGCTGATGGTGCCTGCCATCTGGGCTGTCCAGGTCTGGATGGGCTGCCGGGTTTCTGACCATAGCACCACCTTGGCTGCTGGCTCCACGTTGCCCATCACCTGGAGGCTCATGGTTGGGGCCATCTACAGCAGAAACACACCATTATACAAACTCAAGTAGGACAAAAAATATTTATGCCCATTTAATTTTTAGGATGCTACCAACATTATTTCTGGAATGCTGTGTGTACTTTTTTTTATTATCATGAATTACCTTGCTCTTGATGAGGCCATCCTGGTAGAACCAGATGTCGCTCATAGCCTCTACCTGCGGCGTCACCACCACTCGTCCCGTCTTCATCTCCTCCACGCCGCCCTGGATGGACATGTAGTGGCCTCGCTCTTTGTTCTTGATGCGGAAAAATCTGCGCTTCTGCAGGTGAAAAAAACACCACATATGAAACCACAAAAAAATATAGTGAAAGGTAGTTACAGATTCATAGTTCACAGGCTTGGCTCCCCTTGTCTCCTTGGCACTTCAAATAATGCTTTAGGATATAGCCTGCATGGTATTTTGCACTGTGTTTAGCTACAAATTCAGTATCTAATGATACCTATTTTGCCATTACCACAGAAAATGTGTGTATTAATGGATGTTGAGAGGGGAGACAAACATGCTTGGTTCACCACACATACCTGTCTCACTGGGCACATTGAGCCAATAGTGTTTAGTGAGCTGAACTTGGGCCAGTTGGTGATTTCAATCGGTTCCAGTAGGAACTGGCGCCCCCTGAAGTTACTATATTCATAAATCATCCAGCTGCAGAGGGGAAAGGTAAAAACAATAGTAGATGGAAGGTTGGAATCACATGATACAAGTAAACATACACATCGATCCAAAATACAAAGGTTAGCAGGTCAGAAAACGACTGATTCAGGACTGACAAAAATCCTCTTCCATTTTCATTTCAACCCCTCAGAGAAAAACAAGTTATTACTTTTTTGTCACAGGCATGTCAGTACAAATACACTTGTGCAAACACACAAACATGGCCAAACACAGTCTCCCTCATGCACATTCAGACGGACACAACACTTACCAGCCACTGTTGACCCTGACAGAGAGGACGTAGTTGTTGAAGCCCTCTTGAACCATGTTGGGCACCTCCACATCGATGGTGATTTCTCTGCCCTCCAGACACTCCAGGCCAAAGAGAGAGATGGAGGGGACTGAGAACATCTAGACAGAGTCGGAGAGGGGGCACGAGGTGAGAAAGGACGCAGCAGGAGTGGAGGGAAACAGCGGGATAGTCAGGGAGCTTTAGGAAATACAAGGCTTTTTCTGCAAGCACTCTCTCACCAGTGGTACAGCTTTGATGGAGCGGATAGTGCAGCTGGCGGGGCAGCCCATGCTAGCAAAGTTGGGGTAGTTTCCTTCTGATACGAAATACATGTTCCCGGAGTACTGTTTCCCATCGTAGAGCAGCCAGCTGGAACACAAAGAAATGTTTTGTTTAATTCCATAATCTCATGTATTTAACCTTTATCAGCCACTGTCATTCAAAGACATCACCATAATGTTTGACATTAATCGTGTAATTGTGTGACCATCTACAAGAATATCTGATCTCAACTCCAGGGGGTGACTTTGAGTGCTAAAGCAGGGCTAAATAAAGTGAAACAGGTCTGGCTGATGGGACTGTGAGTCTATGGGATTTTACAGCATTTGGCTCCATTGAGCAGCATTTATTCTATATTCTGCTTAATAAATGCTCAGCGATGCCCCTGATGCCCAAAAGCCTGTACTGCACATTCTTCTACACATTCTTTTTCTTTTTTTTTTCTTCTACCTGCTGGAGGTTATCTATTTCAAGTGTTTTAGGTGAGTAAAAAAAACAGAAAATGCTCATATTAATGCACCATATACAGCATGAGAGCCATAACCCTTCCTGCATAGTTTCAATGCACTACATTTACTAAACATGTCCACATTTTTACTCTTTCTCTCTAATCTGTAAGCTTCATCCCCGATGCCCCCCTCTTATCTGCTCTTCGCAGTGCTGGTGTAAAGGCGCCTCACCTTCCCCCGGCCACTCGACAGGACTTGCCCAGTAATTTGTCAGACACTGCTTCATGGTTCTGGCTGAAGACGTGACACTCCCCCTGGAAGTCTGGATCAGAGTACAGCAGTATCTGACACAGAGGGAAATTCAGAGAGGAGATTAATACATTTACAACAAGAAGAGTACACCCAGTGGAGTGCAGATGTCTGCCAGGTGTTTTGTCTTACTCTGGGATGCAAATCTGGACAGGAACAATTCCAAAATCCAATTCCTAAATCATTTTTGCTGCCTACTGGGAGAAGGAAAAATATGGAGAATCTGCCTCCCCTTCTTCAGTGCTGGGACTGAAGAAGAAGGGGAAAATATTAGGCTGATAGGTATGTGAGATTACACATGACACATGATCTCCTCTAGACTGCCACTAGGTGGAGATAATGAAAAGTGTGGCAGTCCTAGATTTGATTTGAGACTCCTGCTACAGTTTTGCTCTTCCAGATTCAGTGATTCATATTTTATCCTGCTCAGCCATGAGGTGAACATTATGGTCTGGCAGCTATTCATTAGAGAGACAGGTTCTGTTTGAAGTGACACTCCTTAATTGGTGTTCAGAATTCCCCTTGTTTTTGTTTTGGCTTTGAACTTGAGTGTACCTCCAGCAGCTCTTGCTCCTCCTGCCTCAACGTGTGCACACCAGATCACATGCCCTATTGCACACACACTTGCTCGCTAAATTACAGGCTTTCTGTGAGATTCACACAGGCCTGGTTCAGGATGATGTCCAGCTTGAAGGTCATTGACAAATTTCTATTCAATATCACAGCACTGTGAGTCCAAGGCTTATATTCTGAAGGTTGTGCAAAGTTCCAGCACACCTGTTCCTCAACATTTGAAAACATAATAGAGCCTGAGATACACAAAAAAGCATGAGAGTTAGAATATGAAGAGTCACCTCAGTCCCGGACTTTGGTCTTTCAACTTGAGCCTAAAAAAACAACACAGAGACATAATGTTAGAACATTAATGCTCCTATCAAGATCATATTTTGACAAAATGCTCCTGTCACAGCAGTCCTCACCAACAGGATGGGCTGGATGGAGCAGATGCGGTTGTTTTCAGAGCCCCAGTCAGCACAGTTATTATAGAATCCCTTCTCTAGGATGTACTGGTCGCCAGAGAAGTCCACATGGGAGTAGGCAATCCATCTGGAAGGTAAAAGAACAATTGCCTGAGTATTAAAGTATCTATTATCACCTGATTAGTAACACTGGTGAATATAGATTTTAGCAACTTACGCCCCGCTGACAACTTGGATGGAGCGGGTGGTGGCTTTGTACCCAAACGCCTCCACGTCAGGTATGGCCTCCATCACCTCAAAGGTGTTCTCCTCCTGATCATCCCGCTCTTCCTCCGGCTGCTCGAACAACACCACCAGCGGGTCGGTCAGATCCTATAGTGCGGGACCGGCCAGGGGATTAGTCATGAACCCAAATCACAGCACATGATAGTTTCTTTCAAGGTTGCATTGTTTTCCTATCAACTTCCATCAACCTCATTGTGAAAGTCAGGTTGGGTAATATGGACAAACCAAAATGGCTTTGATGAAAACACCTTGGTACTGATACTGTGACAATACTGTAGGGATGACTATTGGTGCTTTCATGAGATGCTTTCGCCCAAAAGATTTTGAATAAACAGTCATAACTAATGTGCATATGATGACCAAGCAGGTGGAAGCAAATAACTTCATTCGTTTGATGTAACGCAGCATTTTAAACCATGATATCCAAAACCCCAGCCTGGCAACATAATATCAGTACAATATTTATTTAATGACCAGCGCTTTGTATGAGTTATTTCAAACGTTATTTCAAACTAGTAGTTGTTGTGAAAACGGTCCTTGCTACTTACTGCTTGTATGACCCGAACAGAGCGCAGCTCGGAGTCACAGCCTCCCCACACCCTCCAGTCGTGGTACTCTCCCTCCTCCAGCAGGTACTGGTGGCCTCGGAAACCCTCCTTCTCATAACCCACCCAGCTGAGGAAACAGGGTGATGTCAAGGTTTATAAAATGCCAAATTAGGCCATTATTCACACATGGTCAGTAATTTTTTGACTTGTTAGCAGTTTGTTACTCCATTTAAATTCTGCATCTCTTTTCTTCCTTGAGCTTGTTGATTCAGTGTGGAGCCCCAAACCCACTCTCCCCTTGCAGCTCACGTCGTGGGATTACAGATGGACGCTAATAACCCTTCTTGGGACATGAAGAACATTGAGGGACCAAGTAACCTGAGGTCCTTCAGTTACAGCACGGTCTTGGGAGGAGTTTTTTTCTTGGTCTTGATTTAAAAGAAAGTGAAGTGCAAAACACAAGCAAAAATGTGGGCTGCCTTACTGAATGGGATTGAATTGAACTGAATTGAGAGATGATGATGATGTATGATTACATGTGTCAAAGTATCAAGGAGCAGCAAGCTTGTATATAAAACAAGCTTGTATATGAATGAAATGTGAAATTCAGGCTCCCGGTGCTGCAGCAACACCAGTGATTTGTTTATTCAGGGGACCTTATTATACAATATACTACTATTATCCACATTATACCACACATTGACCCCTCTGGAAGAAGAATCACTGCCATGTTCAAGCTCAGCATACTCCTATGATTACTATTTGTGTGTTGGAAATCTTTGGATGAGCAGGAACTGCCCAGTATTAATCAAACTTGGAGATACTCCAGTTTTTCCTCATTTCGTTTTTGCTCATAGCAACAACAACAAAAACATCAACAACAAAAATAAATAAAAATAAAAAATCAACCCCGTAATGCACACTCACGTTCCTCCCAGTACTTTGAGGGAGCCAACGCTGTACATGAACACTATCTGCTGCCTGTCGGTTCTGGTCATGAAGTCTCTCATGGTGGTGGTTATGGTCCTCGATTTCCCAGTGAAGTATGGCTTTTCATAGATCACCATCTAGAAACACAGGGTGTACATAAATTGCAATGCTTATAACCAGTGCTGCATTCAGAACAGGAAATGGCAGTAGGCAATGCAGCGCTAGTAAAACAACAAACTGTATAGTGAACCGGCTGGACAGTGGGTTGCTATGGTGATGTTGTATTGTCTGCAGGGCGAAAACAAAAAATATTGTGCAAAATTATTTTGTTTCTGTTTTATATCATTATATTAAATAGTAGTGGTATTACATACAGCCATAAAATCCCTATTTTCACATAGTCTGCAAATATCTCCACAGGACTTCAGACGCTGGCCATAATTCTGGGTATTGTGGCACTTGGATTATCAGCTTCCCACTGTCCAAATCCACCATGTTTTCTTTTTTTGTTCTGCGCTATGTAACTTCCAGTCATAAAATCCTTTACACAGAACGGCAAAAAGTTAAAATGTTTTAACTTTGGACGGCACTTCCTGATGCCATTGGCGGCACAATCTCTCGGTCTCGTCTAATTTTACAGTCCTGCTCTCATCCACAGTAAAGACATTGTACGTGCTGTCTGCCGTCTATCTGATTCTGTCTGAGCCAAGCATTTTCAGTTTATCACTAGACTCGGTGCATTCATAGCACTGCATTTGGTAACTTCATTGTGTAAGAGTAATAATTTATTGATAATATGTTCTTACCTTTGGCTCATTTGCATTTTCCACCCTTGGTTCACCCTGTAATGAAAAATGAAAGAATTAATGACTAAACTGACTTACAGTTAAAAGCTCATTGTGGTTATACATTTATAAAGGATTAAACTGGCATCAGGAAGGGGGCTTGATAATACTTGGCTGGAACAGCAAACAGCAGCACTTACAATTTTAAGTGGGTGCAGTGATCCCACGTAGGGCTGCTCCACTCCCCAGGCTGCAGGGTTGGAGTACCCGCCCACCTCCAGCACCCGGGGTACACCCTGGAAGAAGGGCTGGGCATACACCAGCCATCTGAGTAGACACGAAGATTACAAACCCAATGAGACACATAGGGCCCAAGATTACACATGATCAACAATCTGTCTCTAATGGGTCTAGAGCTAATGTTAAAATGGCTAATTTAGCTTTTGGATTGGATTGGATTGGATTCAACTTTAATAATCTCCAAAGGGAAAACTAGATTGCCACCATGGCCACATACAATACAACATAAGACATAGACAATGTTTACAATATCGTCATCTAGGACGGATCAATACAACAATAGATAGATTTGATAGATTTTGTAGCCCTTTGATACTCTGCATTGAACAAAGACAATGTTTTACTGTGCATTCCTTTCCAATCTGTATTTTTGTGGTCACTCACAGCCCAGCATTGATGATGATGGAGTTGGCTTTGATGGGGAAGCCGAAGATCCTGGCATCTTCCGAGGTATCTCTGAAGATGACTTTCTTGCCCTCAGCGTTCTCCTCTGGGAAGAGACTGATGTCTGGGACGCTGTAGTCCTAACAGAGGAGAGAAAGCACATCCATTAATGTCGAGCAACAGAGAAGATAACAGGTTGCAGAGCGGCACTCTCGAGGGAGTTCAAAGAATATATCACGTGGTAGCCTTTGTGAAGCTTTCACTGAATGCAGCAATACCCTCTTTAGCTTTCACAACAGATGCAATCTCTGACAATACAGTGGGAGACTGAGAATAAAGCTACAGTGGTAGCCACAGTGGAAACCTCATCACACTGGATTTACTGCAACCTGCATTAGCAAAGAACAATTTTGTTTGAGAAATCTTGCAGTATCTTGAGAATTTTATGAAAAACATAATTTAAAAAAACATAATTTTCCCCTTGGCAAAACTGTATGGAAGTAATAAGTAAAGAGCTCTTTAAGTGCCTAAAATACTTTTGTACTCATCAAATGAGCAATGTTAGCCTATGTGCAGTGTGCCCTGAAATACCTATAGGTTCATTAGTGTGCACATTTATTTCTTAACACTAGATGGTGCTACACAGTAACAGTAGCTATATACTATAACATCTAAATACTACATAGTAACTATGTGAGAATTAGTATTGGATAACAATGTAAAGGAGAATAGATGCACTTAAATACACAGTAAGATGGAGTTCTGATGTATAATCACACTGTACAAAAAATTAAAATTAAACTACTTGCTGTCATAATGTTATTACAGTTTAATGTAAGTTTGAAAAATTAGCACCTGCTACTGACTTCAACCAGCACTGTTTTTGTTTTCATTTTCTTTTTTCTTGTCTCTTACCCTGACAGCTCTGCGGATCGATCCGATGATGAACCGCCTAGCTGGCTTGTTCTCCTCTGTTTGCCCATCACTTTTCTCTCCATTCTGCTCACTGGTCTGCCCTGCGCTCTCCTTCTGCCCGCTCTGCTCCTCCTCTTCTGGAGGGTTGAAGGGGCACGTGAGCTCAATGTCTCCCTCGTCCAGGGCAATTTTCTCCCCTTTAAAGTTGGGTTTTTCATAAAGCACCCATCTGAAAAGGAGGGGAGGGAAATTAAATGGCAAAACAATCTGGTAGGGATTAAAACATCTGTATATGGAAACCTCTCAGAAACTCATATATACAGCTGGCACAGAATGATATGGTGACCAATAATGTTTCAAAACTGGTCAAAACTATGAAAACATCAGAGACCATTGGCCAAATGCAGAAATGACAAAAAACATATGCATTCCCCATTCCCCATACATAAACTGTATTTAGCGTCCCACTGTATTTATAACAGAATGTGTGGTGAAAATGGTGATTAATTGGATCATTTGTTCAATTTACAATAAGTCAAAATCCACATTTTATTTAGCTTCTTTTATTTTATTCTCAGTTGTTAAAAACAGCTCCCAATGTCGGTTTAGAATTGAGCGCTACAAAATAATCATTGTTACATTTCTGAGATATCACTGCCGAAGGGGGTTTACAGATCCATTACATATGAAGAATTAATTATATGGATGGCTGTGCATAATGACAGCTGTTGTGGCTGTTGGAGAACCCCACCGGTGCAACATAGTTGGTGAAAGGGCACTTTTTATTTCACTGACAGGTGTAAAGACTGGTGGAGCAGGCGGTGAATTGATACAAAAACACCTGGTTGAGGGTGTGTTTTCATACATTTATGGTTACTTGTGGGAGTGGAAAAGCAGATTGTGCACATACACCAGGTTCCTCAATGACTGAGATCCATAAAACAGAACCATGCGTATGCACGGCTTTATAAATCTGGCAAAAAGAATGCATATGCATGTTTCTGACTTTGTGCATACACACAGTCATGAATCTACACAGAGTTCTATGCTTCTGGTCCCTGGTTATGTACATATGTATTCTTGTATTGCATCATTATTACTTTTTTTTTTGGCATAGCAGTGTTCACAGATGAGAACAAACTCTTATGACTTATAATTCATAGATACTGCAGGTAAGGTGTCAATGCAAGAGGAGAGGAGAGAAGAGGAGAGGAGAGGAAACGAGAGGAAAACAGAAAGGAAAGGAGGACAGTTTCTGGGCAATTTGATAAGTATTGTGTAAATTAAGCATCTGGCATTCAGACAAATAAGTCATGGAAATTAACAACAAATGTAAGAAAAAAAAAGCACGGGACAAATACATCTGTCTGTTACCAGCAACAAAATTGCATAATGTTATTTGGGCCCAAATAGGCAGGTTACTCTTCTTCATGAAAACTGCTCACCATTGTTCTCATGTATGTTGCATGCCTTGGGCGAGTGCTATTGTACACCTGTCATGCTGCATGGTTTAGTTTATTTGGTAATGAATTACTTTAGACTTTAGTTTAAGTCGGGGGCTAATGGGATACAAATGGTACTTACGTAAATCTCCTTAGTTCCAGAATTATCTGTGCTGCTTATATTGGGTGAACTCACTGTATAATTATTCTCATTATAAAGTCATATAAAGTCATGCAAGCATTAGCCTGGTTCAGCACAGGTCAGAGTGGTGCATGAAACAGGCTTGGACTCACATTCTAGTTGACAGGTGACAGTGAATCAGGATATAGTATTTCATATCAAAGCATATCAAAGAGGTGACTGTGTGCATGTGTGTGTGTGTGAGCATGTGCATGCATGCGGGTGTGTTCACTATTGCAAGCATTCGCACATGTCCAAAGACTTCTTTTGTTCTAAAGAGATGCATCCAGAGATAAGGGCTCATTGCCAGAGCCAAGCATTTAATTACAAGTCTTAGTGAATGTCATATGTTTGATGGCTGAAGACAAAAGAGGTGCGGAGCTGCTTATCAAACCTTTTGTAATTCTGAGGAAGCCAACAGATTCCACCTGAACTGTAGCCTCATGCAAGAGATGGAATGAGGAAAAGACACTGAATTTGTGGTGTGGTGCTGCTGGGAGCCGTGAAACACCAATCAAAAAGCAGAAAGCCACAACAGTTTACATTTAGATGTTAACTGATAAATTAACCGTCATGCAGCTTGGTTACTTGCCCCACTTCGCTCCCGTTCAAGTTCAAAAAATGTGAAAAACCACCAACCAGGAACCACTCACCCTCCTCTGACCACTCTGATAGAGATGGTCTCCTGCAGCTGCCAGGGCGTGGCATCGATGACATCACTGCGCACCTCAATCCTTTGGCCGCACATCCCTGGCCGATCAAAGATGTACATCTAGACAAGTGGACGGACAAGATACAACAACAGTGAGGATTCAGCATCTTGCAGAACAATATTGCAGTGGATGAGTGTTTGCCAACACAGATTAATACCAAGGCCTCAGGTTGAAGTTGACATTGACAACCATCAAGTTGCATAACAGATGAATTTATAGAAGTCCCTTGGATGGAAATGAATCTTTCATAAAGGGTACCTGTAACTCATTAGAGAGGAGCACATTTGAATTTTCATTGCTCATTATTGCTATAGAAAACACAGTGATGACTCATTAAAATCCATACACTAACACTGTGGGAGTCATAGAGTGCAAGATGAGATAACATTATGATAATGCAAAAATAATTTCTGGAGCCAATAACTGAACCTGCTTTGCAGAAAAAATGCCATTCTCTCTTTACAGAAGATTGATTGATTCATATCCAACAACATACGTCAAGTTTCGTTTGAATTCTTGAGGCATCATGTTTAAGGCACACTACGTACCGTGCTACTTACTGCTTGTACACGTGCTACTTGTCTGGAATGACCTTCCCATTTCTATTAAAAAGTCCCTCTCTTTTGTCATTAAGAAAAAAAACAACCTCTAATGCCATTTCTTTTCATTGTGCTATAATCTTAACCACTTTATTTTGCCATTGCTGTAACTTGCCTCTACAGTTTATTGTAAATTTTCATGTGTTATTTTAATGATCTTACATAATTTTATTATACTTTTACTGTCACTCATTTTGTTTCTTTCATTGCTGTTTACTCTTGTCATTTTACTGTCGTTGTAATATGTATAAAGACACTCTGGTGTGAAACTGCACTTTAAATAAACTTTGACTTGACATGTCACGTTGGCAGGGTTGTAAAATAGAGTAGGATGAAACCTGAGCATCATTAGCAGTAAAACCAGGGGGTAAAAACAAATAATTACACAAATGCTGAAGCAAAGCAAAACAAAACAAAACAATTTATTATTTATTATGGCTAAGTTTGTGATCATTACCACCAAAAAATGCATGGTGCCATCATAAACCAGTCACTCACAGGTCAGTTTGCACAAAATGGTGACATAAATGTCAACTTGAGGACAGGTTACTGTTAGTCCTGGCTGAATCTGAGTACAGTTAAGCATCTTATTGAAAAACGAGTTTTTGTCTAAAGCAATGTGTAATTAGCCAGTTCAGGTCTGATTCCCTGAGGCACGCAAATGTACTCAGACAAGCTGTACCTAAATGTCAACTACGTCTCTACGTTCAGGTTCCTCAGCCGCCATAGATTACCACAGTGGGAAAGTTCCACTGGTTGCAAGCAGGAGCAGGCCTGACATTTAGAGTTAATAACCTGGCCATCCCGCCATGGGCGAACACAGCAGCTCAAGCTTAAATTCCTAACTAATGGCTTGAGTTTTTTTTTCTTTTCCCTTTATTATTTGGTGAAGTGCAAATAGTTTGGCAAGACATGATGGCAGCACCTGGCAGGGATAAAAGAGTTAAGATTGCAGTAATATAAGATATACAACTAAAGAAACATCTTGTATTAATATTGCTGGTCAGATGTCCTTTACTTTAACACAACCTATTGTGAGAATAGCTGTTTCTGGTTTCTGTGGATAGAGGTGTGATAAACTAATGCCAGCCAAGATCTGCAGATATAAAGCCGCACAAATTTACAAATCATGAAGCTGAACCACAAGAACAGCTCCCAGTGAAATCTGACAAGGCAGCTCAAACAAACAGCCAGATTTACATTTTTCTCACATAAATTAATCCCCACTTTAGACTGACTGACTGACTGACAATTCATTTAAATATTACTGAAGCCCTGAAATGTAAGGTGCATTTTTGTTTAACTCTCCTACATAGAAAATACTATTGCTTACATAGGAGATAAATAAAAATTAAAAGAAAGAAAGAAAGAAAGAAAGAAAGAAAGAAAGAAATGAATAAAGTTGTTTTTTTTGTTTTTTTTTAATCAGGGCCTCTGTAGTTTAGCCATATTTACAAGCCATTTGCTTTTTTATTAGAATTGAATGTTACTCCTGAGGCATTTTTAAGCATGATGCTTTAAATTCTGTGCATGAAAAACTCATTAAATCTTAAGCATTACCATTTGTTACCATAGGCATTACCATTTTTAGTAAGTGACAGAGAAATGTGTGAAATTTTATATCAACATAAAGGACATTCTGAAAATAAATGAATATATCAATGAACAGAAGTT
>OMLB01063426.1:0-24070 GCA_900302555.1 Myripristis jacobus | reverse complement strand
GTTCTTTGGGAAGGTCCCATGCTCTTCAGGGTATCCACCAGGGTATCCATGTCACATGAGCCTACGTCAGGGGAGACGGGGGAAGAGGAGGGGGCTGAGGGGTCGGTGACCAGCTCCACGCGTGTAGCCTTGAATACTCCAGAATAAACGGAGGAGGAGGAATCGTCTCCTTTGCTGCTGTCGTTGTTATCTTGGCTGGTTTGGAGTGCCGCGGAGAGGCCAGACACTGAGGACTTTTGTGAGTCCCAGCCTGACTTTATCTTCTCTGGCTCTGCCTCTCTCCCTCTCTGTCCCTCTCTCTCACCTGCAGGTGCAGCAGGCTCCTCCCACTGGCGAATGGTCCTCCTCCACTCATCTGTTCTTTCTGTTCCCACTGGCTCGCTCTCATGGCTCATATAAACTCTGGTCCTGTCAGTCAGCCTGTTGTCAAGGGAACTATGTGTCTCATGGGAGGGGGAGGAAGAGAGGAGGTGTTGTGTGTACACTGTAGCCTCAGGGAGAGCAGAGGAGGATGTTCCAGAGTGGGTGTTATACACTGTGGAATTCAGAGAGTCAGAGAGAGAGGACTGCTCTGTTGGTTTACACTGAGACACCCCTTCGAATCGGTTTCTCCATTTATACTCTGGTGTGAGAGAGCCTACATCTGTTCCATTTGATTCTTTTGCAGTAGTTTTTGGTTTACTGAAGTCCACAGTATCTCGACTGACATCAGTGATGTCAGTCTCAGCGACTAGAGATACTTTATGGAAACGACTTTTGGATTCATCCTTGTCTTCGTGAGTGGGTGTGGAGGGTTTTATGGAGAGAGTGTTGTAGCCTGAATACATGTTGTCAGCTGATTCTAAGTCGGCTTTAGTCTGCTGAATCTCTGAAGTCAGGACTTCTGGTAACAGTCTGGAGACACCTGAAGCATTCAGGGACCTTGACAGAGAAAGATGGATAATCAAAGACTATGAAAAAACACAAGACAGAAAGACAGGCTGCAGGAGACATAAAATGTAATGATTGTAATTGTCCCACAGAGTGCAGGAAGGAGTTCTTCTCAGGGTGTGGTGATCATGTAAAGCAAACAATGTAAATTATGCAGGCAGCCTGAGTATGTTGCCTTCTGTGCAACGTCAAAGAATGCTTATGGATGCTCAATGGATAGAGTGGCTGCGACAACAAGTACAGACTTTTCACTTTAGAATTATATAAATGTATAGAGACTGCGCACGGTGAAAAGACTATTCAAATGAATCAAAATCATCTTAAAACTAGGATGTAAAATAATGTTTTCTCTGGCTAAATACAGTAACAACATCATGAAGCTGCATTAAAATGTAGACTATTGGTAGGAATAAGTGAACATACACAACAAATAATTGCTGTCAGCTGACAAGTCACATTTGTATTTATGCTGATTTAGAAAGACAAACTCTTCACTACAGTACAACAGTGCTCATTTGTTTGTTCAGCTCTTACGCAATACACCTTTACTGCAGAGCCACCCATTCTTAAAAGGTAAGTATTCAAAACACTGACATCAAATAACAACATCCGCAAAGGCAGCTGCTACATGCAATTGTGTGTTTACAGTAGTTTGAGCCACAGTCTTTGCCCCCTCACAAATACAGTTATACCCAACTGTGCATTGAATTAAATGTTTCAGAATTATCTCGAGTTATTTGAAATATGTTCACATTCCTGATTCATTTAACCTTTAACAGTTTATTAGGGTCATGTGATGTGCATTGGAGGAAAGGTTTCAGGGAGGGGTGAAATTAGGAGCTCCATCTTAGCTGGCATAGGGCCCTGCCATTCTCACGGCATGTGTGGGTGACTGTCAGTAAATGATATACAAGGCTGCAGAATAAAAGAAAATGTATCATGACAGACTGTCATCATGGCCCCGGATCTGACTCCTAGGATGTTTCGGCAGAGCAGGTACTATTACTTTGTGATTCCTTTCAGTTTCACAGATGGTGACACACGCAAGCTTAATGCCAGGGTGGATTCTTTAAAAGGTCACTTCTGTGTAATTACCAAAGTGAACTGCTTAACAACTATTCCTTCTAGTGCTATCGAATAAAAACAACCTCCTACACAGATATTATAGAGATGCATTTGATATGAGGCTCATCATCAGCAGGTATCCTAGCTTTTACACTAAGGATCCTAATACTCTTAATACCTTTAGAAAACTTAATATCACTGACAAAATGTGACATCAAAAGCAGCAAAGACATAAATAATATTAGAAATTACCATTATTGTGTGAAAGAAAACTGGATCTAACGGGTTGAAAGAGAAATGGAAACTGTCAGAGGAGCTGCGACACTGTAGATGTACTTGTCTTATTACACATATTTAGAAATGTCAGTGCATTACATACTGTAGCAACTGAAAGAGCGCTATTTTATTTAACTTCACTGAACAGCAAAATTGTTTTCATTTGCACTTAATATAACGGGAGTGCTTTCTCTAGAGCTAAATTAGTACATCTGCACGATTATTTAAGGATGAGGGAACACTGTGTGTTGTTGGCACACAGGAGTAATAGCTTCTACAAATGGGGCTTCGCAATCATATGTAAAGACTGGGGTGGGTGGGAGTTATTCAAATAGTAATATTAACATCACATTATCAATGCTCTGGTTATTTTTTTAACCAGTTCCACTTCATAGTGTGAAAAAGTATCACTTGTGGTGTATATGAGAAGCAGAAGTGAGGAAAAAAGACTAAATTCCCCACAAGAGTTGGCACGGCAACCAACCATTACGATGACAACCAATAAAACCCAGGAAGCCACGTTTCATGGGAAATATCAGCACTTTGAATGGCCAATCAGATCGCTTGGCTGCATTTAATGGCTAGAATAAAATCATAATGAAACGGCAGATTATCTGTGGCTTTGTTCCTCTTGCTATGTACTAACAATCCTGAAACTGTGTTGAGAGGAGCTGTGAGATAATTCAGTGAGACTTAACGTAGAGTAACCCTGTTTATGTTTGTTTGTTTGTTTGTTTTTGGATGCATATGGACCCAAAGGCCTGATTCAACAATATGACACTGCAGGTTTCTCAGAGATTTTAGGACAGATAAATAAATCTCTTTATTTTACCGAGTTTAATTGAGATTGAGATTGAGAAAACTCATCCTATAGTGTGCGTCTTTTCATGTCCTGTAATGAAAGAAGGGTGCTGAACGTCATACTTATGTAATTCAGTTCAATAATGTTCAGCAATGTCGCAACTTAAGCCAGGACATTAGGACAAAAAAAAAAAAAAAGAACAGAAAAAATATAATACAACAGAAAAAAAAATATCCAAATTAATTCTGAAATGAAATATTTATATAAATTAATACTACAATACATAAATAAAGGCATCCATTTGTAACAACAAAACATGTGCAATGTCAGAGACTGCATAAGGTGGATTGTCTTTGAGTGCTTGAGTGCATAAATTTTGATTATCACTGGACCTGAACGGATGTTTGAATCCATGTCTACACACACACACACACACTGACCACAAAGAATCATCAGCTTTGGGCTCATGCTGCTGGTTGGGTAGATGTAGCCAAATGGTAATTCACAGACAGATTGTTTATGATAAGATTGACATGAGGGATAATTTTCCTTTGCATCTGAGGAATGGTAGATTGGATTTCCGTAACAGGGCAGGGGAAGTTCATGTTACCCAAAAACCACTTCTGAGTTCAGTCGTTCTTTAATTTTGAGGCGAACTTTAAATAGCATTCCTTTTACAAAACAGCCAGTGTTTATCTAGTCAATGGCCACTCCTCTCAGCTCAGCTCCTCACCTCGTATACAAGTCACCGACTAAAGTAAGGACATCTCTTTCTTTTTTGTGCCCCATTTTGTTCCTATGTGCCTTTCTGTGAGAACACAGCAGCTGTAACCACAGCACCACACCAGGACCCGAGGGCACCACTAACTTTGGCACCTTTCCTGTATCTACAGTATGTGTAAGAACATTCTGTGAGAACCTGTACGCATGCACATGTGCATGTGTACAGCTTTCATGTACATACATTAGGGCTCGGGCTCGGCGATTAATCAAATTTAATTTTCAATTACGATTTTGGCTTCTGATGTTTATGAAAACAAGATGATCGGGCTAAAACAATTATTGTTCTGTTTCGCAATGATGCTCTCATTTTGTCTTGTGTTGTAAATCCAGCACACCTTTTTCCTTTGCAGTGGTGCACTTTTGCCCCTCCCTTAAAGCCCAAACTCACTCTCAGGCAGGCTGGCGCATGTTTATATTTAAAGCTCAAGGAAATCCATTGTTAAAAAGACATTTTTAAAAGTCCAATAAATTCACAATATTTCCAAAGTGAGTGAGAAATGGTGTTAAATAATTGTGATGTTGACCAAATAATCCTGCTGATGATTTTTGCCATCATTGAGCAGCTCTAACACACATGTACCATAACATTTGCCGGCCTAACACACCAAATAGTGAACCTAAGGATTAAAGTACATTGCACTCTAAATTTTGGAGATCTAGGACTGGCACATGAAAGCAAGTTTTCCTGTTAAATTATATTTCTCCATGGCATAATTTGTGCTTGTATTAGATTGCAGGACACAGGGCCACAGAAATGACAAAACAAACAATTATGAAACTGTGGCAGGTTGTGTGTATTTTTTGCTAAATAAATGTTTTAACTTGAAGTACAAGAGAGCATGCAGAAAAAAATTACATGCTATTCATTTGTTTCCTCTAAACAACAATCACCTACAGTCTTGGGTTGGACTACAAGCACATCAGAAATGTGCAGTCATGTCTGCACCACACAGATGCAGCACAACACCTCCCTTCTCTAAGCATCCAGATCTGAGCGAGATAACCATGCACACCGACACAGAGCTGGGTGCCTGGGATATTTAGTCTTACACGTCAACATCAGTCAGTCAGTCACTCACTGCGAAGAAAATGTTTGGGTGGAGGATCCATTCATGTTGATTTTGAGCTATTGCCAATTCAAATTCTGTGGAAACAGATGAACACAGGCCATCAGCGCACAACCAACACACAAGTGAAGTCACCAATGCTCTCTTGATGTCTGCAGGCATTAACAAGTGATTAATTCCTTCCATTTTATAGTCCACTGACAGTGGAGACAGCCAAAAATGTGTTGGCTTGGCTAACAGTAATTACAGACCATAAAAAAGGCTTAGATTTGGTTGACTGCTGATCTAAAAATACAATGTTTGGGTGGGAATCTGTGAGTTTGAAATTAGTGTGTGGGTATCTAGAGGGAATTAAGAGCAGATTATTGAACATATGACTGCTCTCTCTTTGGATTTTTGCAAAAGGTGCCATCTGTCTGCTTGAGAAAGACCAAAATCGTGATGCTTTGCATAGTACAAGCAAAACGGACTCGTGCTTAATTACTCAACATAAGTCACGGTATTGGAAAATAACATATCCTATACAGTAGGACATTGTAATCCAGCATTGAATCCAGCAAAGTAAAAGCTGCCAAGAAGACATCATAGCTGCTCTGATAGGTTGATTATACACTGCAGACAGGCACACCTTGTCCTGTGTTAATCCATCTAATTATCATGCCTGTCATGCTAGATGTCGGTCATTCTCTTCAAACCACAAAGCATGCATGTGATTTATAGTTGTTGTGTATGCAGTTTATAATTTAAATACATGGGGTGCATGGCTACAAATACTTTTACCCACGTATTTGCTTTAACGACTTTTGACGGAATGCAGTAGAAATGTTGTTTCTCTTAGTTGAATTCAGAGGAAACGGTGCCCTCCGATGGTTCAGATGTCAGTGCTGCATTCACAACCTCTAAAACTGATTCCCATGGTATGAGGCATGTAAATACAGGATTCAGTTTTCAGTGAGTAAAATACACAGCTGCTACGGTAGCGACTAAGGCAAACTCTTGGCCTGTGAAAGCCAAGTGCTAAAATGACACAATCTGAAAAGCACTTGCAACCTGTTATTGCTGTCAGGTCAAGAGCAGTGGGCATAAGGTGTAGTTTCTGCTCTGCTGACAGAAAGTCACATACACCACAATGAAAGTTTGTCATTCCACTCATGTTGCTGGTCAACTGCAATAAAACACTTTAAACCAAAAAAGAATATTCCAGCTGCCTTGGGAATAACTGCCTGGTTCATCTATCAGTGAGCATCAGCATGCCTGTCCGTCAGGAGCTATGTTTTTTTGAAGGGAGGTGGCCAGGGTTTGTTTTTGTTGGCAGCTTACGAAATAGCTTCCTCCGAGACTAAACCTGAAATGACACCAGTGACACCAATACATTCCTTATGATAGAAAACTTAATTAATTCAACAGCTAATAAGTTCCTGTTCTTTGAAATGAAATAAATACTCTGTCACTTCTATATAACCTTGTATCCCTCTAAATCTTATCATACTATCATAAAATGGTATGTGGCATAGCACAACCTTGTTTGGTACCATAAACTGCTCATTAACATAGTTTCTGAACTATTCCAAATCAGCAGTACTGAAAACTACTTTAGTTCTTTATTTCGATAGGGCTCTTTATTATTGTTTTAATAAATCAGGGGGTCCCTGAAGTCATTGTTTTCCTCTAAAACAACTATCCCTGTGCATGAAAAGCTCTCCCGTTCTTGTGTTATGGTACACTTTGTTAAATGTGCTCTGAGTGCCAAACCTGAGATACCAGCCAGCATCTTGCACTCACAAGTGAAAAACAGGTCTTTGCTGACACCCTGTGGTTGTTGTACCACTGCAAAAACAGTGACTGCAACACAGTACCTGAGTGATCATCTCTGACTTTAATGCAATCTGCATTAAGGTAAATTCCAGGGTTTGCAATACAAACAACTTGATCTATGGCTGAAGACATAAGTAATATAAACAACAATGACCAAAAAACATATCAAACGGACACTGATGATATAAGATAAAAAATAAGATGAACACCAAATGCACCATTATTGCTACACAACAAGTTTCATAGCAAAATGCAAACAGTAGTACCCCAATACGTAATATGTTTTGTTGGCAGCAGATTCTTTGCACAGCAAGGCTGTGTAATGAAAGTAAAATCACAGCAGTTCCATAACATTGTCTCATGTAATCCAAATGCTCTGAATTTGGATAAGAAAACTGCTAAAGCAAATGATCATGTGTCAAAAGTGCCTCACATGCTCAGGACTTTGGATTATCTCATACATGTAAAAAAAAGGATTTATCTTAATTTAATGATTAGTAACATAAATCAGGGATTTGAATGCAGCATCTACAGGGTGGTACTGGATAACAAAACACTGTGGTATCCCTTTGCCACACAAGTGGATAGGTCACACTTCATATAATGCAGAATGCAGCAATTACAACCAACTAGGGGTGTAACGATACATGTATTTGTATTGAAAATTTTCGGTACAGGGCGTTCGGTTCGGTACAGGACGTTGGGTTCAGTACAGAGGTGCACAGCACGGGTGAGTTACCACACGAGTATAATAGGCGGCGGAACATAAGTTTAGTTTTCTTTTAGCCATATCCACCTGCAGCTACACGTGCGAAACAGTAGAGGGCAACAGTACGCCAGGGAAACGTCTAGTCTCACGAAGAAGAAGCATAATAAGCTACACCTGAAGCATGACCTGAAGCCTGAGCACTGATGTCATGGCTACGGCTAATGCTACTGAAACTGCCACTAGTGAGAAACTAGAGCTTGAAGACCGTCCCTTGTCGTTAAAATCTGTTTGGGAACACTTCGGCTTCCTGGTCAAATATTGCAACGGACAAAGACAGGTGGATAAAATGAAAGCAGTGTGCCAACATTGCTCAGCTGAGATCGGGTACATTAATGCTATTTCATTTGAAACGGCGTCATCTGAGTGTGAATATCTCTGGTACGAGAAAAAAAACGACCCTAGTGCAAACACAGCTGACTACGGCATTCAAGCAGCCTCTCCCTTGCAATTCAGATCGGGCCAAAGCTATAACAACTGCTATCGGAGTTTTTATAAATATATATTTTATATATATTTTGTTTATTTGAGAATATTTTATTTATTGGAAAACTTATTACCAGCACTTTGCAGCAGTATTCTATTTTTTTTATATATTTTGTATAATGTTACAATAAAGTTCCTAACAAACATAAAATTGCTTGTTTAAAGCAATTTTATGTTTTGCATTTTGTTCCCATACTGTACCGAAAATGTACCGAATCAAGACCTCAAAACCGAGGTACGTAACAAACTGTGATTTTTGTGTATCATTACACCCCTACAACCAACACATTTGCTGTTTGTGCCCTGAATGCTGCAGTTATACACAAGCGGAGTAATGTGTGGAGTGCACATGTTCCTTGGCCTGATCAACCTGAGCATGATTGCAAGTAGGGATGGGTGCTGAAAGGGTACAAACCGAGAACAATCAGAGGCAAATTTCGGTTCCTTGAGAATGGGCTGTGTTGTGAATTCAAATACATACTGATGAAATTCTTCATCAATGAGCTTTTGAAAAACAATCCGTCACCACTTGATGCAAGTGTGTATCTGGGTGAGAGAGTATAGAGAGAAAGAGTGAGCAAGACTATGTTGCCCCACTGTGCCCGCCACCTGCAGGCCAGCTCGCACAGTTCAAACCTCTAGCTGAGGAAGGTGTATCTAGCAATATTCTCTACTCTCTGGTGAGGAATAATCCTGCAACACAGACACAGACACACACACACACACACACACACACACACACACACACACAAACACGCCGGAGAGAGGGGTGTGTGTCTCTGTCACGTTCTACCACATGTAAGGATTTGAATGTGGATGAACGCAGAGACCCAATGCCAACTGCAGCAATAATTACACAGCCTGCAGCGGTGATGTGTTCATGGACCTCACCACTGGCTCAGCCCTTTTCTTGTTGCCCCCCTTGGGCCAAACTGCCTTCTATGGAGGGTCTGGCAGTGGACAGGGCCAGAAAGAGTTATCAGAGTTTCCTGGCTACATAGCTCCACATCTAGTTGGTGACTGGATATGACAGGCTATGACAGGCTGGAGGTTATAGGGATGGGTTTGGGAAGAGAGGAGGAGGCAGGGAGGGGGTTTTTGTGTGGTGTGTTACAAAAAAAATGTTGTAAATAAATAACAAAATGTTCAACATAAATAACAATGTTGAAAGACAGAAGTTTAGACTAGTTTTTAAAAAAACTGAAGATACTGAAAAAGGACACCCCTGGGTACTAGTACCGAATCAAATGTGAATGGTTTTCAACCCTAGTTGCCAGGCTGGAGGTTTCTGATGCTGCAAGAGCGAAACACCCAGTGATCACGGGTTACATAACTTATCGTGTGTACAAATCCATGCCAAGTACAGCTATAAACCTGAAAAGTCACAGCTCTGTTGGTAAACAAACCAGCTCATCTGGAAGTGACCTTGAGGCTACTGTACAAAAATGTTTAGTCTTCACACAATTCAGTGGCTTATCAGATGAGCCCATGGTGGGGTGATTAAGGCTGACCTGACTCAGCTGACCTGGCTGACCAGTCCTGTTGTCTTGTGCGCACTGTTAACATACATGTATCTCACTTTAGATTACCAGTACAGTAATGACAGTCCATCAGTGTACTATACCCCTTTGGCTATATATTGTACACGGCATCACGGCAGCAGCAGCAGCCGCAGCAGCAGCAGCAGCTATAGAGGCTGCATACTGTATAGAGCTATAGAGGATGTTCCTAAATGACAGCCTTCCATTCTTGTGATCAGCAAATTAACACTCCCATTTTACGTTCTCCAATTCCTGCCCACAAATATAGTTAAATAGCAGCCTGCCATTATCTGCAACCACACTGTAGAGGGATATATATTACACCTTATCACACACATTTCACATTTCAAGTTGAGCTTTAAAAATTCAGCTCTACAGAACAAATGTGCAAAATGGAAATTTTACAACCAAACTTTTGCTATGAGATTAAACTTTGTCACTTACCCCTGAGGAAGGCTAGGGTGTGCTGCTGGAGGACGGTCGTCTCTTTTGGAGAGCGTGTCTGCAGCTCCTGGGTCAGGATGGTGTGTGTCTGCTGAGGTGACTGACAGCTTGACTGCTACCTGTTCTGACACTGAGCTGGCTCTGCTTGTGCTCTGAGTAACAGTATCCGCCCACTCGCTTCTCTGTGCAGCCCTATTGTGTTCAGTCTCTCTGGCATCTGATTGCAGCTCAGCGCTGTGTGTCAATGTGCCTGTGACAACCTCTGCTCTGCCAGTAGTCTCTGTGATTGCACTGTGCCTTTCCTCACCATTTGTGGCTGTGACGATTGACTTGACACTTTCGGCAGAGCTGCTGTTAGTTTGAATGCTTGTCTTGCTCTCTTCACCTGTCTTGTCTACTTCGGCAGTCAGCAGCTCTTTTGCCTCTCCGTATGTGTGCCAATCTATTTTGTCTCTCTCTTCAGTGAGAGTAGTAGCATTATGTGTATTTTCACTCCTGTCATTTTTGTGTTTTATCTCCTGGCCTGGGAGTTGTGACTGTCTGTTGAGGTGGTCGCCTGTTTGAATGTGTACGGCTGCGGTCCAGTTTCCCTCTGACCCCTCCCCCGGTCCATGCGGCTTACTGGAGGGCAGAGCAGACACACATTCCTTCAGTGTGTTCACCTGCTGAACCGGTGTGGCCAGTAACTCCTCCTTTCTCCTCTCCTCCCCCTTTTCTTTCAGCTGTAGTCTTGCCTTTGTTGACTCTTGCTCCTCTTTCCTTACATCACTGTCTTGAAGCACAGCAGTCACATTTTTCTGGCCTTCAACTGTTGCCCTCATGTCCACATCAACAACTGAGTTCAAATGTATGTCTTGTCCTTTGTTTTGCTCTTTTTGTGCCATCTTTTCCTGCTGTGGAATCTCCACATGAAGCCCCACCTGTTTTGTCTTGTCCACCACTGAAGAAGACAGAGAAGTTTCCTTTCTCTCATCCATTGTGTACATATCTTCATTTCCATTGCCGTCCATGTTATCCTCCTCAGCACTGTAGTAGACATCCATGGCACTGCCATCATCTGATCCTATACTAATATATACAGGATTACGAGGTATACCATCTCCATCAATCTCTCCAACAGGAACAGAAAACGTCTCTTCATTCATTTTTTCAAAATCTATCTCTTGACCCTTTGCAGCCATTGTTTTAGGCATAGGAGAGGGACAGCCAGCACCAGCACTCGTCAGGGCGGTGTCTGTATCTCTGACAAAGACCGCTCTGTATTTGGAATCCGTGACCTGAGTATCGGTCTCTGGAGACTTTACATAGTCAGAACTGGGAGGAGCAGAGTTTTGAACCTCAGGGACTGAAGCAATGGTATCTGAAGATTTGATCTCTGAATGGGAGGGGGTAATCTCTGAATAAGGAATGCTATCAGTGACATCAACTTTTTGACCAACTGGATCAGAACTTGAAAATGAGGGTGATTTTGTACAGTGCAAGGCTGAGTCTGTTTGGACTGCAGAGGTGGTGGGAGTTTGGTAAAGAGAAAAGCTTGGAAGGAAGAGAGATTCATAGAGACTACTACAGGCATGTTTCTTAGGCTTTGTGACAGCGCTGCAGGCTTCAGTAGAAGTTACCTGTGTCTTAGTCACGTTGGTATCGATGGAGATATAACCAGCTTTGGAGTCAGCCATTCTGGGTGCAGCAGCTTCAGACTCATGTGTAGCTGATAAGCTCGAGTCAGTAATATTTGTTCCTCTACCACATTCATTGAGGTTTTCAACCATGACAGAACCTGAGCTGGTGTCAGGATGAATCTTCTCAGTGTGGACAATACTTTCAGACTTAATCCCTGAAGAGGAAAGGGTCATCTCTGACTGAGGAATGTTATCGGTTACATTGGGGTGTAGACCCACTGGTTCAGAGATCAAATTGAGAGAGGAGGTTTGATTTCCATGATGCAAGGCTGAATCTGTTTGCACTGCAGAGGGAAGCTGTCCAGGGTCAGAAGTGTTGGGAGTTTGGCTAAGGGCAGAGCTTGGAAGGTGTAGAGATTCATAGAGAGCACTAAAAGCATGTTTCTTGGGCTTATTAACAGTGCTATAGGTTTCACTAGAAGAAGTTACCTCTGTCTTAGTGACCTTGTCATTGATGGGGATAGAACCAGCTTTGGTGTCATCCATTTTGGGTGAAGTAGCATCAGACTCATGTGTAGCTGACAGGTTAGAGTCCGTAATATCAGTTTCTGCATGACATTCATTGAGGTTTTCAACCATGATGGGACCTGAGTCAATGTCAGGATGAATCATCTCAGTATGGACAATATTTTCAGACTTAATCCCTGAAGAGGAAAGCGTCATGTTATCAGTTGCACTGGTGTCTTGACCCACTGGTTCAGAATTCAGATTGAGTGAGGAGGGAGGATTTCCATGATGCAAGGCTGAATCTGTTTGCACTGCAGAAGGAAGCTGTCCAGGGTCAGACTTAGTTGTGTTTTCTTGAATGGTAGAGCTTGGAAGATGTAGAGATTCATAGAGAGCACTGAAAGCATATTTCTTGGGCCTTGTAGTGCTAGCGGTCTCACTAGAGGAAGTTAACTCTGTCTTTGTCACATTGGTAATGATGGTGATATAACCAGCCTTGGTGTCTTCCACTCTGGGTGCAGTAGAGTCAGACTCATGTATAGCTGACAGGCTAGAGTCAGTAATATTTGTTTCTGTAAAACATTCATTGAGGTTTTCAATCATGACAGGACCTGAGTTGGTGTCGGGGTAAATCTTCTCAGTATGAGTAATATTTTCAGACTTAATCCTTGTGTCGCAGGTGTCTTGACTCACTGGTTCAGACAAGGCTGAATCTTTCTGCACTGCAGAAGGAAGCTGTCCAGGGTCAGAAGTGGTGGAAGTTTGGTGAATGGTAGAGCTTGGGAGGTGGAGAGATTCATAGAGAGCACTAAAAGAATGTGTCTTTGGCTTTGTAGTGATAGAGGTCTCCCTAGAAGAAGTTCGCTCTGTCTGAGAGACATTAGTGTCTATGGTGATATAATCAGCTTTAGTGTCATCCATTCTGGGTGCAGTAGAGTCAGACTCGTGTGCAGCTGACAACTTTGAGTTAGCAATAGTCATTTCTGCATGACATTCACTGAGGTTTTCAACAATGATGGGACCTGAGCTGGTGTCAAGATGAATCTTCTCACTGTGGGCATTATTTCCAGACCTCATCTCTGAAGAGGAAAGGGTCATCTCTGACTGAGGAATGTTATCAGTTACACTGGTGTCTTGACCCACTGGTTCAGAATTCAAACTGAGAGAGGAGGGTTGATTTCCATGATGCAAGGCTGAATCTGTTTGCACTGCAGAGGGAAGCTGTCCAGGGTCAGAAGTGTTGAGAGTTTGGCTAAGGGCAGAGCTTGGAAGGTGTAGAGATTCATAGAGAGCACTAAAAGCATGTTTCTTGGGCTTATTAACAGTGCTATAGATTTCACTAGAAGAAGTTACCTCTGTCTTAGTGACCTTGTCATTGATGGGGATAGAACCAGCTTTGGTGTCCTCCATTTTGGGTGAAGTAGCATCAGACTCTTGTGTAGCATGACATTCATTGAGGTTTTCAACCATGACAGGACCTGAGTCAGTGTCAGGATCAATCTTCTCAGTGTGAACAATAGTTTCAGATTTAATCCTTGTAGAGGAAAGGGTCATCTCTGACTGAGGAATGTTATCAGTGTCACAAGAGTCTTGACCATCTGGTTCAGAATTCAAATTCAGAGAGGAGGGTTGATTTTCATGATGCAAGGCTGTTTGTGTTGTTATAGGAAGACGTCCAGGGTCAGAAGTGTTGGGGGTTTCGTGAAGGGTAGAGCTTGGAAGGTGGAGAGATTCAGACAGAGCATTAAATACATGCTCGTTAGGCTCAGTAAGAGCACTGGTGGCCTCAGTAGAAGACATTACCTCTATCTTAGTTACTTTGGCATCTGTGTTGATATAACCAGCTTTGGTGTCTTCCATTCTGGGTGCTGCAGTGTCAGACTCCTCTGTAGCTGACAAGCTTAAGCCTGTAATATTGCTTTCCGTACAACATTTATTGAGGCTTTCAACCACAACAGGATCTGAGTCAGTGTCAAGATGAATCCTCTCAGTATGACCTTCATCAAAGAGACCACCACTTACAGAGAGAGAGTTAGAGTTTGAACTGGAAAACAGTACCTCTGAGGCAAATCTCTGAGGGAGTAGGGACTCAGACAAAGATCCATACACACCTGTTTCACTGGCAGAAGGAATGCCGCTTTCACCAGTAGTAACAGAGGTGTGTGTTGTGGTAACACTGGTGATTCCACTGGTTTCAACTTGAGAAACCAGTGCTTGTTTATGAAGAGAATCTATGTTGAAAGCAGAGTTGTCAGTGGAAGGCTTTGTATTGACAGTGTCTGTTTTGGAGTCAAGTGCTGCAAGGACAGAATCGCCACTTGGACTTGTACTGTCAGCCATCTCAGGGCCATCAGACTGACCCAGTGATGAGGTGGTGGTTTCATAATGAGAGGTGCCAGCTTTTATGTTAGCCTGCTGGAGTGCATAAGAGAGGCCACCACTTACAGCCATTCTGGGGGCAGATGAGTCAGATTCTTGTCTATCAGACATGTTACAGTCTTTTATATTAGTTTCTCTCTGATATTCATTGAGGTTTTCAGCCACAACAGTATCTGTATCAGCGGCAAGACGAATCTTCTCAGTCTTTTCATCATCCGACAGGCCACCATTCACACAGACAGACCCAGAGTTTGAGGTGGAAGACAGAATCTCAGAGGTAAAACTCTGAGAGAACAATGACACATATAAAGCTCCATACACAGCTGTTTTACTGTCAGAAGGAATGCTGTTTTCACCAGTTGCATCTGAGTTGACAGTTGCAGTGACACTGGTGTTAGTTTCAGGATTAGACGTTTCAACACAAGAAACTGAGACTTTATTGTGAAGAGGAGCAGAATCTGTGTTGAAAGCAGAGTTGTCAAGGGAAGGCTCACTGATAATAGCATCCATTTTGGAGTCAACAGCTTCCAAACATGAACTGCCACTTGGAGCTGTATTTTCAGCTTTCTCAGAGACATGAGGTTCAAGTGAAAAGGCACCATTGGTGATTTCGGAAAGAGTGATATCAGCTTTTATATTAGACCGCTGTGGTATATAACCAGACAGACCAGTGCTTAGAGAAACTGAGTCAGGAACTGCTGCCTTGTGGTCTGAAGCATCAAGCAGTGTCGGAGGCTGGATAACAGAAATGCTGGGTGCAGTTTCAGCACCAACAGCAGATATGGGCACAACATGAGTCGTGGCAGCAGAGGAATCATAAAGGCCCCGGGATAGGTTATCAGTGATCTTATTCTCTGCTGTAGGAAGTGATATCATTGCTTCATCCAACTGCAGCTCAGGAATGGTAGCAATTGGTGCTCTTCCAATTTCCTTACCCATATGAGAAGGAGCAGAGATATCCATCACAGTTTCCTGGAACACTGGTTGGTTGTTGAGAGGAACAGATGACTGTGATTGGTTGGTGAGAGGTGATTTTAATTGGTTTGTAGCTCTGGGGGGAGCATATGGGATGTCAGATTTATTGGTGGTGTCTAGCTCCGGCTGAGACATACTGAAGGTTGCTGTCTTCATAGATTGATCCAGCTCCAGCTGACGGAGGGTCACAGGCTCCTGTGCAAGGATAAATTACAGTACAATGAATGAGCACTTTAAAAAAAATAGCTGTAAAAATAGCTTTAAAGATACAGACAAACCAGACAAAATAAATGATGACAAAAAACGACATAATGAGGTAGAGTATACTGCTGAGAAAGTGGATGATAACTTTGAATAAACTGTACTTTGGGAAGGCAGCTACCTCTTTTCGTGCTTTATTGGCAGGGCTGTGAAGGCCCATGGTGCTCTTGGAGAAGTCCTCTTCATTCTTCTTCTTGTTCTTCCCAAAATTAAAGGAGAAGCTACTCAACTTTTTGGATTTACTCACTTTACTGAGGTCCAACTCTGAGTAGCTGTAGTCTTTAACCTGTGAAAGACAGAAGAGTGGATTGGGGGTAGGTAGAGAGAGAGAGGGAGAGAGAGAGGGAGAGATACTCAGTGAAATGCATTACCATTCACAGTTTCAAGGTAGTTGTCAGTGTTGAGAGGGTAATAAAATCTCATTACAAGCTCTAACAGCCTCTAAAAATCTTATGCCAGTATTGCTAAAAATTTGATGCCAAAAATTGCCATTGCACATTTGAGTATAAATTTTTTGCCCTTCTCCATCAGATCTGCTCCCCCCATTAACTCGTTTAAATTGTGACTACAACCCCATCTTCTCTCCCTTACTTTTAATTCCACATAAGATAACTACAACTGCCTTATTTAAACTGGATGTAATCTCTTCCTCGCGTGTTTGATGTCAGTATTCCCTATCTCTTGTGTTTTATTCAATTTTAAACTGTAAATGTTTTCAATCGCAGGTCTTCTGTATTTTGTTTTTACTGCTCTATAATAAATATGACTTGACAGTGTATAGCATCCCTTCACCATAATGCAAACATTAAATAACCCCCACACCACAGCTTTTTAATTAAAAAAAGCAAAGAGCATTGTTTTAAGACCAAGCCAAGTGGCATTAGCAGCTTATGAATTCTTCTACTTTTACACTTAATGATAACAATTAAGAGTATGCAAAAAAGGCAAAGACAATTCCACCACTGATAGGGAGTTCCTTTTAAAATTGTAGACAAAAAAAACAAAAACAAGTTGGCACCCTGCCTCCATTCCAAGGAACATACACAACTCCACCCTGAAAAATATTCATGAAATTCTAGTAGAACACGATCTACTGCAGTATTTCTTAGTAGTTAATGACCCAAGCACTGTGGTTTGGATGGCTTGCCAGAAGATTTAGTGCTAATTATGCCCTCAGCACTACTCTACATTTAAGTAAAAGGTGCTTAAACTAGCAATTCAGGCACTGTTTACAATAGAGTAAACAATACCAATATAAGAGACAGATAAAATGAGCGATCTGGGACAGAAAAGTTTAGGCAGATGTCAATTGACTGGGGTATCCAAGGTGTTTGCTGCCTGCTGCTCTTGGCGGCACACTTGAGTTAAGAAAAAAGAAAGAGATAAAAGAGAGAGAGAGATCGAGATAGCTATGAGGTTATTCCGTTGAGTGCATGTGTGGGTTTTGTTGAGTCTTGATGACAATGGCAAAGGGACCACAAGGCTGACTGTCATTATTATCTACCAGACTCTCATCTGGGTGTGACACTAAGAATTCCTTCTTCAAAATAGTTTGGAAGGTATGAAAGCCACAGATAACACTGAAAGAGGAATTTAACTCGAGTCAATGGTGGATGGAGGTGTTAACTTACATACTAGTCATGCGCATCACAACATGGCACATTTAACCACAAATAATTTCCATAAATATTCTGCCAAGCCAGACATAAAAGCACATGATCACTCACATCTACTACAAAAGACATGGAGGTGAGGACAGAAAGACATGCACAACTACATGCAACTCTTTACTATTTAACTATTTTTATGATTTGCATCAATAGATAGTGTAGTGATTCACAATTCCAAGTCTCATGAGCTTAAAACATTTTTTTCTTCTGCTTTTACATCTTCGTTTGAGGTTGATTAAGACTTCTTCTATCTTGTGAGGGTAAGGCAAGTATTAGGTTCATAATTAACATTTTAAGTTAAATTGTTAAGCATCGCCTGCTGTTAGCTAGCCAGAGGCAATGTCAGCAATGGGTTCTGGGGTTCTTATTTATATTTTGTTCGGTATTTGCACTTCCAAAAAACTCGCAAGACATGCATACCAAACCACACCTAATTTTTGCATATGGTTGATTAATTTCCTGCTGAGAGCTGACATTTCCTGAACACATACATGCAGTGCACGCACACAAATTGTGAGAGCACACACACATTTACTCACTGCCTCTTATTCTCACATTTATCCTCATATTTATTATCACATTTATTTATCCTCTCCAGCCCATGTTTCTCTGTGTAGACTTGCAGTTAATAAGGGAAACACGCAGAAGGATCACACTGTTTTCCATGCCAGTTGTCCTAGAGAAAACAGCTACCAGGTGGTTGGATCATAATTGGACGTCACTCATACACTGTTGCATAGTGATGCAATGGCACCCCCTGCTGGAGAGATAAACAGCTGGAGTCTATCGCCTTCCTTTACACCTAGTTGTTGCATGCATTCCTAAGAAACAAGACCAGAACATAGTCAATGCTGGAAATAATTTTAAGATTTGTGAGAAAATGTATTGGAAAAAACAAGGTTACCATAAACTGAGGAATGTTTATGGGTTAAACTTCAACATCAGTCCTCAACAATCACTGTCTGTCTGGTATTTTCTGTGATATAGTGACCTCTGCAGCAGAGCAGGAAAACTGACAGCTACATTAGCCAGCTACAATATGCAGCATTTGCATGCCTTTTAGTGACTGTGACCTAATGAGAGAGTTACCAGTGAGATAATGTGTGGTTACTGGGTGTGTTTTTGACAAAATAAATATGATTGTTTTTATATGCCCAATACAATAGAAATATGTGTCAGCAGGAGCCTGTGGGGGAAATGATGAACCCTTCTTATGCAAGCAGGCCCCCAAGGGAAAAGGGGAGGATGGCTAGAGGAATATTCCTGTTCAGACAAGCCACTGATTATTCTCTCAGAGCTGAAGTAAAAGCCCTGAAGTAAAGCCCTGTCCTGCCTACAGAAAGCAAGATGGAGTGAGATGGAGGGACAGATATGATATCTACTAATGCACGTACAATAGCAAGACTTGAGGTTAACATGAGATTTAAGTGCATAAGACTTGTGAAAACAAAATTTAGTGGTGGCTCTACACAACAGTAGTTCACTATTCTCAGCCCCTGGGGAAATTGAGTTAATTGTAGCATGTGGGTACACCAACTGAAACACAGTAGACAAAAACCCTGCTGAGCCTTTTCACAATTCAAACACTGTCTATGTATGCATTCCTATGCTATTTGCTATACTATTATTGTCCACTGAGTGAGTACATTGGGACAGGTAGTGCCCACTATTACCTATTTTGCTCACCTGAAAAGGGTTGAAAAACTGAAAAAAAAAAAAAAAATCCTGCCAAAATATATTTTTACCAGGTACAAGAATTAAGTTGCATTTTATTAGGAATATTGATACCTACAAGATTTCAATCCTGTTTCTTGTACACAGTCAGATACTGTGTGAAAGACAGCATAAAAAGACAGGTTTCTTGAGTTTTGATGTATAACTTGCTCAGTCATGTGGTTTATATATAGCACCACATAGGAACATCATTATGTTTCCACCAACATTCCTCCCTTTATCCTTCCAGGCACTGAAGTTAACCGCTGTTGGTTTTTCTGGAGTAAAAGTCAGACAATCAGGAGCCTGATTGATACCGAGCCATTGTTTAGCTTTGATTTGATCGGCCTATGGTCAGAAAGACGGTACAGCTGGTAGCAGGGACAAAGTTTGATAACCCACCTAGACAAAAGACTAAATACAACAACTGCGTTCAAAAGTTTGAAAGTGCAAAAGCTTGTGACTGGCTAGTCCTGATGGCTCCTTGGCCTGAGGCACATACCAGAGTCCTAATTTTCAATCTGGCCCAGGACCTTTGTCATACAGTATCATCTTACCAACACAGCATAAAAGTACTATCTAGTACGATCTAGTCTAGACCCTTATTGAATTGTCTCAAGATATATTTTATTGGCATTTGGCCCATGTTAAATTCTGACAATGGGTACAGGCAACACTCAAGCACTTTATTCAAAAGCAGTGAAAAGCTGACTTCTTTACTGGCATCTTCTTGCAGAAATTATCTTGTGTGAACTGGTGGTACTGCGACTGCGTGAGGTCTCTTCTTGCCTGACCAGAAATGTTTTTGTCTTTTCACTTTGTTGGAAGCGTAATGTCGTTATTTCTAGAATCGGTACCACTGCGTCCACATTTGATATCGACCAAAAAAAGCCAAAAAATGTACTGAACATAAGCCAAAGGTGCCACAAAGACAAAATCTTCATTAAAAGTTTCTACAATTGAGTTTCCTCAAACAAAACCTGTATTAGCTTTTCAGCTTTGGGACCCACTATTTTCACACCGTTTCATCTGGAGCCAGTCTGATGTCACACTGGTTGGTGTGATGTTTCAAAGATCAGATTTTGAGAAAACTTAGACAAATAATGTGTGTCACTGCTCTGTTTATAACTCACCAGCAATATATTGGATATTGCTAACTCAATTTTGATGACACTTGGATAAGTCGTGCTTTGTTCGCTGCTTTGTTCCATCGTTTTCAAAGTGCACTGATTGGCCAAAAGGGGGCGCTACGATGTTTAAGCATCTGCATGCCACACACAATATCTTCAACACCAGTGGATGGCACTTTCCCCCTCCCTGCTGGTAGTGTGACAAATAGTGTTTAGCAATGCCCTCCACGGTTCATTTGAGAGAATAATTTGTGAGCCAATTACATAAATTCAGATTTTATTGTAATTATGCCAAACTGAAGAGTGGTGGTTAATGATTAAGAAAAGGTCAAGTCCTATAATATTACATAAACTCATGACTGTTAATATATTGTTTATGTTCCAGCAAATTGGGTTATGTGCTACAGCTTGGAATGACTATTATCTCTCTTTTGTATCATGGTAAATCTCTCAAACTTGACTGCCTTGCCTGAAATGCTTGGAGGGCTGAAACAGGGTGGAGTGACTCTGGGTTTGAACAATACACTGTGAACAGACAGCCTAACAACTTCCAGATGTCCGTAACTGACCTTTGACCTGGGTGCAGTGGCATAGAGAGACACCCTCTTGCTGTCTGGGTTGCTGGTGTCGGGCCAGGTGTCTCCATGCTCGGCTGTCTTATCAGACTCTGCGGCACTGAGGGACACAGATTTTAAAATGTGGCGTTAGTGTGATTTCTAATCACTGAATAAACATGAAAACACATTGATAGAAAAAGATGTTACACATTTGTTCTCCAGTTGAACAAAGGTGAACTTATCTGAGGTTTACAGTGAAGCCTGGACTGATTTATGAAAGTGCACCACATGATATAACAGAGATGGCATGCATCCCACTAGTAGAAACTGGGAGTTATGCTGCAGAGTGAAATCGATATTAGCAGGGACATTAACAATGCTGGCTGCTTTGAGTGACCTATTCGCCTGGGGGAAAATGTTTAAAAATGTTGACTTGCAAGTTTTTAGCCCGTGCAGCCATGAGGCAGTGCTTGAGGGTAAAACAGCTCATCCACTGTATGAGCCTCATCCTCTTTGAACACATAATCAATGCTCTGAGGAAACACAAAGGAGAAAGTTCCTTGGCAAAATAGCCAATGAATCAACGCTTGGGGAATGTTGAATAGAACAGGCTGGACAGAGAGCGACTGCGTTTTTCGGGCTTGAATTGTTTAACAGCGACTCATGCACATAACAAAAGATAATGTATTCATGCAACTGATGTATCTTTGATTGAAAACCTGTTTGTTAGAAATATTGCTACAATGAATGTCATATGAGGGAAAAAATTAGAATAATTAAAAGCCTAAAGTAATATTCATTATTCAATTCCCTCACCCATTTGCTCACTTTGTTGGGAAGCAAGAAGCTTAAATGTCAGAACTAGACACCATTTTATGATCTTTGTTCAGTCTTATTAATCATCATAATTGTTTCCTTCTCGTATCCTGCAGCTTCAGCTTCAGTGTGGGGTACTACAGACAGTTCAGAGTCAACAAAGAGGCTCCATTATTAATAATCAGCCGTCGTCACTGGCGTGCTATAAATGAGTGGCACAAAGGACTCTCTATACACACAAGCTGTTTCTCTTTGCATGACTGGAGGAAACAGGAAGCTGAATGACTTGCAAACATCAGTGGGACAATGAACATGTGATTATGTCATAATTTAAAGGAGCAGTTCATCCAAAATACAAGAAATACAGTTTATCCATCCCGATCCCATACCCATCCCAATCTACACATTCAGCCCCAGAACAATGGGACTGGATGGGTACTGTATTCATTTGTGGTGCTCAAACAATAAAAAATTTTGCATATGAAAAACTCAACAGCAATAGCTTTTTCCAAAAACAATGACACGGATACATAACATAATCCTCAGCCCTTAGAGTGACGAGTTTCAGTGGGAAGAGGAACACTGGCCAACTATCTGCTCCCAAATACTTCCACATTAAACTCTTCACCTGTGAGCTCTCTAGATTATATCTGGTATTGTTTGTGAAAAGAGCTGTTGCTGTTAACTTTTTCAAATGTAAAACAAAAACACTCAGCCGGCCACACTGGATGGGGGTATGAGGAAACACAGAAAGTCACTGCAGAAAATCTCAACCAAATCACACAGAAACTATCTGGGTTAGGGTTTATATGGATTGATCTTTTAATATTGTTATTTTTTGGAGCTGCGCCTATAAAGATCTGTAACAACAGAATACATGCATGTTCACGTGTGCCCCCAGCAAACAAGCACACCATTTCAAATCCTGTTGCACGTGTGGGTAGCAGCTTTCCCTGAACTCATGTACATAGGTAATAAACCTCAGGCTTCACGACAAACAAGACCCATGAATCTCTGTCCTCAGTCCTTTTTTTCTATCTTTAAAGTAAAACCAAATGTAACATAAACAGTTAGGAGCTGACCCTGTTGTGAAAACTGACAGATTCACTTGGATATACAGAGAAAGAATCAATACTTTGGTACCAAGTCAATAACAACATTTTGAAAGTAATACCAATCCCAGTATTGTTAGTATCCGTAGTATTGACACAACACAATGCCTCACTCTGTATCTCTTCTTCTTAATCTAACAAAGCAAACTCACAAAGTTGCAGTCATGTTTACGGGACTGTAAATAAAAGCACATATTCATACCTTTGTATTTATTGCTATAGCAGGACATTTCATACATTTCCAGTGCACTTGTACCTCAGTTTTCTTATTCTAATCTATCTTATGTGTTTAAAATACTCTTGATACAATTCTGTTCTTGCCATGGTATTAAATCAGGTGCCAAAATCATGGACTTTCACTGGTATAGGTATCAACTACAACAACTTTGATACTGTGGCATATTGATGTAACCACAGTACTCTGTCACTTAACAATGCTCTCAAATAAAACATCTTCTCAAATAGCACTTATGTATCTTTTATATCATCATATTCCCCACTTTTAGCTGTATTTCGTACAACAGTGGCTTACCAATCAGCCAAATAATCAATCATTGCTGTGTGAGGCTTGCTCCTTCTTGGCCAGAGAGAAGGACCAGGAGCATGAGGATGAATCACATCCTCATCTCTTAGTGATGTGTGTTTACATGTAAACTGACAGAAAAATGCAAAGCCTTTGTGGCGAATGACAACATCTCACTGTCAAAAGCTTCATCTGAGTATCCTGATTTGGATGAAGTTCAGCAGGACATAGCTCTGAGCAGAAAGCACCTATTGTACTTTTCCTGGCTGAGAAACAAAAAAGGTGAAAATGTTTGCAAGTGTTTGTATTGTATTAGAAACAGAGTGACAGAAAGCGAGAGCGAGAGGGACATGCAGGGAAAGTGAAGTGAGCTCCGGGAAAACTTGCTAGCATTCTTTCCAAGTCTAAAAATTTGCATCCGTATCTACAAACTGGCACACAGTTGCATCCGCCAAACCACATGTTTCCTGTGCACAAATGATCCAACCCAACCAACACCTTAGGCTTTGTACATATTCATTAGAAATTCAATTTGGGAATTCAGAGATGCATGAAGGATGAGCAGATGAATGTGCCAGGGAATGGAAATAGCCAGTGAATGAAATGGTGTGAAATGGTGCCAAGTACATTACATCCACAAACCAGCATGTTAAATCAGAGTCATGAGCGAAGGGACACTGGTGAGCAATGGCTAAGGAGTAGAGAGAGAATTTTGAGATAATCTGGATCGGCATCACAAGGCTGATAAACAAAAAATATCTGCAGACACATCAGCAGGTAGGCTTGTCAGTGTGGCTGACAAGGTTAGCCCCCCCTCCCCTCCCCCTTATCTG
>OMLB01063423.1:50101-61254 GCA_900302555.1 Myripristis jacobus | reverse complement strand
TTTTTTTTTTTTTTTTTGGCAGTGTGTAGACAGTCTAAGCAGTGGCGTAGGAGCAGGGGGAGGGAGGGTGTGTGTGTGTGTGGTGGTGGTGGTGGTGGTGGGAGGCGGGGGCAGGTCAATTAGACTACGGGACTGACAAGTGGCACACACTGTCAGGTGTTGGACCACAGCCTGTCTGACACTAGTGAAT
This sequence comes from Myripristis jacobus, assembly GCA_900302555.1. Classification (NCBI taxonomy): domain Eukaryota; kingdom Metazoa; phylum Chordata; class Actinopteri; order Holocentriformes; family Holocentridae; genus Myripristis; species Myripristis jacobus. Next base: position 61,064 of record OMLB01063423.1, on the reverse strand, counting down.
GTTTGACATGCAAACACAGGGCAGAGATTTTAACTTCCAGAGAGGTCACAGTTTTCCAGGTGAGTAAAACACAGATATTATTGGTTTCTCGCTGTTCTCTCATGCCAGTTTTCTTGGATTTTGTATGTGTGTGTGTGTTCATTAGACTTGCTGAAATACCCCACGCGCAGACTAGCTATGTCATCTCTTCTGACAGCTTTTTGCCTAAGGTGAGACATTAGCAGCAGTAGGTGCACCTGATTTCGGCCTCTGTGTGAATCTCAGTTTTGACTGCACAGTGTGCACACAGCCTCAGAGGCAACACTTGATTATGCTGAGATTTCCTCTATGGTAGTCAGTATCTCGCATGGGTTTGAGAATGAGTAAATTAGGTGATAACTGTTTGTTTTACAAGGCTTGAACTGTTGCTGCTCACTATCTACCGCCTCCTTTCATGATCACCTTGTGTGATCTTCAGTCTCAAGCAGCTGGGAATCATGGCTCACTGAGTAAATAATCTGCTGCTACCAATAAGACAGCAGTCAGAAAAATGTGCAGTTATTTTGCAATGTTCAGGCTAAACCTTTTGTCTAGAAAAGCACAGATGGAAATACAGCATGCAGCCTGTTTGGTTTTCTCCACGAGTGATGTGAAAGTCTCATGGGGCAGCTGCAATAAGATTACTTGGGTCATTTTTCACGACCGACTGAAAGACACACAGTTATGACTTACTTTGCATATTGTGTGATAGAATAATTAATGGAGAGCAACTCTCTGAGGAATAGTTGACCAAAAAAAACAACAAAAACCCACGATGCACCAGACTTATAAAAACCACAAAGTAGTTTGTATTTTTCCACTGCTTGTGTGCAGGTAGGTTAAAAGAAATTCAAAATGTTAAACTGTTATTTCCGCTGGTTGTATCTCTAGTGATGCTCTGATATCCCATCCAACTCCACTGTAGGTCTGGGACAAAGAGTGTAGTTAAGTTCAGAGAAATAGTTTCCTTCAACATGCACAAAAACATTCCTGAAAGCAGTGCACGTGATTGAAGCAAAAGTAAAATGAATAGGAAGACAGCAACAACAGGAAAATCAGCTACTTTGTCCCAATTTTCAGGGCAGATTTTTTTGGAATCAGAGCATTTCTGAAGGTTGTCTATTTAAGTGTATGTCAATGGGTTTGTATTTGTGTAATAATTCAGGAGCAGGGGTGTTACACATCAAAGGGACACTATAAATGAACAGCCTAGATGCTTCTAATATCAGAGGGCCATACAAGGTTTATTTTAGGTTCATTTAAGGTCAGAATGCTGTCATCATTGATGTAATATGTCTATTTAAGGCAGGAGAAGTTGGGATAAAACAAGATTTGACCTGTCTGTTTCTGCTTTAAAATGAATTGTGAAATTATCTGTACTTTGAGGAAGTGTGGGAAAGGTCACTCCTGGGTTTAAGAAAGCTCATCAGGATTAATCTCCTAACTTTCATTTTATGATTTTCTTTCATGATATGTTTAATCTTAACACAGCAACTTGCTTTACCTTCATGCTGACTTGGGAATCATGGGACGAAACCATAATCGGCCAGGTGATAAGCTTTAGAGCGTGCACTTCTGAGTTTCCAGTGTAGGAGTCAGTTTTCGAAAAGATTCAAACGTATCTCACTCAATCTGAATATTTTCACTTGGAAAAAACACACAGATCTTCGCTGCTGTTTCGTGGAATAGCGTTGTAACATGGGCCGTCACCTGCCTGAGCTGCTTAAAATGGGCCAGTCCTGACTGTTGTGTTGATATAGAACCAATCACTGAATTACAGGTCTTTTTGACATCGGCTAATCGAGTTATATAATTCCTAAAGAGATCTGTGTGTGTGTGTGTGAGAGAGAGAGAGCGAGAGAGAGAGAGGAGGGAGGGAGTGATTGATTGAGTGAGTGAGATTTGGACTTTGCTCTGTTGTCATAAATGAAAGGAGTGCCTCAAGATACCATACTATGTTTATGTTGTCTCTCACATGGCCTGAAAGCCACTTTAACTCTGTGTAGACACCCACGGTCGGCTCTGCCTGCACACAAAGCTCGTATTGTTTTGACTAGGTGTAAAGAGCTAGTTCAGCTTAAAGTTAGCCTGATGGATTTCACAAACCAGTGAGCCCTTTCAGTTCATGCAACAAGCCCTTTTTTTTTTTTTTTTTTTTTTTTTTAACCAGTGTTGCTGTTATCAAGACATTGGGAGCAACAGTTCCTTGCCTTCTTGGGTCTTTTTTTTTTTTTTTTTTGTAGTCGCCAGTGAGGCTGAAAACTCCCCCAAATAATCACATTCAGTAACTTATGTAAGAGTCTTGTAAGAAATCCCCATGATCACTTAATGAACTTGTGATGAAAGAAAGCAAAATGTAATGATGACAGACGTGTGTGTGCGACATGCTGCGGTCCAGCCCGCGCTCCGTCAGCATGCCTCCATTTGCCCCCACTTTGCTGACATCCTCATTTGTTTGACTTGGGTTTTCATATTGTTAAGGGGAAAGTTTTTTTTTCTTTCTTTCTTTCTTTCTTTCTTTCTTTCTTTCTTTCTTTCTTTTTTTTGCTGCTAGGGCCCACCATTGATTTAGTTTTATCAGATGACACTCAGACCTTGTTGAGGTAGTTTAACCTTATGCACATCTATTACTTATTTAAATAAGGTGTAATCATTAACTTACAGTGCAGTGATTTCCTTTTGATTCCTTGCTGTCTGCTTACAACAACCATTAAAATTTGTGCCTGTGTAGCTCTTTGGACATCGGTTGACCCAGCCCTAAGCCTGACTTCACAGCTGCTGATTTAGAATTCAAAGATGATGAAATGTGGCATCAGAGTGTCTCTTTCAATAGTGTGTAGCACTGGAAGTCACTGCAGTCATATAAGACCCATCTTATTCTGATAATTATGCCAGTTTTGGCAGAGTCAGAGGTAGAAAAGTCATAACAAACAAACAGAGATGCCTGCCAGAGATTTTGGATTTCAAAAAATTACAAGTCACTTCTTAATCTTGCCTGTGGTCTGTCAGTCTCATCACTTTAATGAACAGTCTACTAAACAGTCCTGGGAGCCGTCTTCTCCCCGCTCCAGTGGCAGACTTTTAGAGAAATCTTTCAGTTTGGACTGAACTTTTGGACCGTAGTAACCCTAATATCGTGGGGTAGCGGGTGGGATTCTGCTTTACTAGACAGTCACAGTGGAGAGAGACAGGACAGACACAGCAGAGAGACGGGATGACATGTAGTAAAAGCTCTGGGCCAGATTCAAACCCAGGCCACTGCAGCTTAGCTGTGGTACGTGAGCGACATGGGCGCCCCAGGATATTTTACAATTTAACAAAAACCTTTATTGTCCTGTAAAAAAAAGTCTCCATATCAACACTATTTGGACAACATATATGCCCACACAGGTATATCTGCGATAGGCCAGTATCGGCTGATAATGCTGGCCGATTAACATATCAATCGGGCTTTTGACAGCATGTAAAATCAAATATTGATTTGGAAGATTTGATTGCTTTGGAAGCTACATTCACAAGACAAGGACCACAACTAGATTTGAGCTGAGAGTTACTAAGAGAAATCTGAAGGGTCAAAGGGAAGTTAGATGGAGTTAATGATGAACTGAGGCTCAGTAGTTGGAGTTGGGGGAAGACTTGGGTTGCTTCTTAGTCGTGACAGTCTCTCCGCAGGTTGAAGGCGGAGATCCCCCTTCAAGTGAGCTGCAGAGAAGACAGAAGAGAGAGAGAGAGAGAGACAAAATCTTAGCAGGAGAAAAAGGGGGAGGTGGAATGGTGCAAGGATTTGAGAAATGTAGTACACTGGGGGCTGGTTCTGGTGATGTATGTACGGGCCCAGAATATAATTGATAGGAGGAGTTGTCTAGGAAAGTGTGGTCCTTTCTCCTGAACCTCTGTCATTAACACTACTCTGTTTAAGCCATGTTACATTTTTCTTTTCTTTTTTTACCGTGAAATGACCACTTGCATCACTGCAGGCCTTCTGTCCACCATACAGTTTACAGCCACCCTGTTGTCTTGTCCTGGCTTGGGCTTGCTAAATTTCCAACAGCAAGCTCCTCCTCTGCCCTCCTCCTCACCCCTTGCCGTTTCAACTTCGTTCAAAGCTCTGAAACTGTACGTTTTGCAGATAAACGCATCCGAACTTCAAATCAACCACACGCCTGTTGTCGCTGCAATCAGCCCTGCAGCCACAGAAAAAGCTCTGTCAAAGCAGCTTGCCTTGTAGCTTAAAGTCTGCAGCTTCACCACATTTTGATGGTCATAGAACAAAATAATCCAAGAAATCCAACAGGAGCCTTGCAAAAGTGAAATTATCCCTCATTGCCGTAACAAAGTGTTTTTTTATTTTTTAAACTTTTTTTTTTTAATACAAGCAATCCTCTTGTTTATTGCAATCTATACAAAATACATAAGCCTCATAGTTCTATTAATCATTTCCCAAAGTAAGGAGTCGTATTTTAGAATTACGATATCATTTTCCCCACCTTTTGCCCAGCTGTTGGTTTCCATTCATTCTGCTACGATATGAAAATGAACTTTCAGAGACTTCAGACTTTTTGCACACCAGTGTTCTATCACTGTTATGAAGTTATCCACATTACGTTTCTTAGAAGCAGCAGCACTGTTGTGTTTTGATGTCTCTCCTGTGGAAAACAGTCCTCAGGGAAAGATTTGCGTTACACCTGTAATGATCAGTGCTGGTGACGACTTAGTTCGCTGCAGAAGCAGAACATAGAGTGGGTGTTTCAACCAGAAATACAAATTTGAAAATACAGGGATTTTGATTATATGTTGTGAACTCTTTAGTACGATGCAAAATGTTTTGTTGCAATATAAAACGTGGGAAAATTGTGGCAAATGGGCCAAACATTAAAAATCACTGGTACGGTCCTTGAAGGTCGAACAGGATATTGGTGTTACTTTTGAAAAGATTCTGTACATTTTTTTCAAATGAACAATGATAACATTTCAAAACAAACACTTTACACAACTTAACCAGCTGTCTGCTGTGGTTCTGACACACACACACACACACACACACACACACACACACCAACGACTCCGGTCAGGACCTGGCAACTCATTTTTGGGACAGTGTAATAGAGGTAAAAGGTCATAAGATATTTCAATTGAAAGATCCAGCTGAAAAACAGACTGGTACACACACACACACACACACACACACTGACACACAAACATACACAGAAACAGACACAGACACAGACTAATAGGAATAGTTTTCCTGCCAATGCACTTTAGCATAGTTATTAACAAATAACAGGAGCATCCAGTAGCCTTTGGCCCAATTTCCCTTAAGAGAGATGTGGGACCAGCCAGCAGCTCCTCAGGTCAAACTCTCTGCCTCTTGTGGGAACTTCAAAATGATTCATCGGGCTTCATACAGCATGTGCACGGTTCTCTGCGGTCCAGTGGCACCACTTGACACATCATCAGCCTTACTCATCATCATGAATGTTGCATGTGACCCTTTCTCCATTTTCCATATTGTCTAATGATACCAAAACACTGAAATAATCATCAAATCATCAAAGCGTGATTGTGCATTGTGTTTTTGTCATTATTTAATAGAAATGTAATTTTGATCAATAATTTGTGCAGCTGTTGAGGGGTGGGCCGTCTCAGTTGTGATCACTACAGTAGAATAAAATGTAGCTAATATTATTTCATTGATCAGTATCATTTCATCAATTCATTTTTCCGCCTTATGATATGTATTGTCACCTTTTTACACAACAAGCTATTGAATTTTGACATATTGTCCCATCCCTGGTCTGAATACCGTCTCAGTGAAGCATGGCTTGTTTGTTTGTGTTTATCCATGTTTACTATTTTCTTATGATTTTCAATTTATTGCCTTTTTTATTTTCTGAACAGCTGTGGTTATACTGACTTGAAACATTGCTAGACCATATTTTTTCTTTTAAAAAAGGTCTGTTTTTCAAGATATTGTAAATGACTTCCTTCTCTGTTTGCCGCGCCAGGCGCATATACGCAAGTATATTAGTTCTGTGAATGAAAGTCACGTCATGTGCTGTTTTTGTTATTGTCCTGCTAAGTAGCAGCTGAAGGCGGCATACTCCCCTCTTTTCCTCTCCACTTCGAGGAATAGGGAATGACAAACACCTCCACTCCTTCTTCCCATCCTCCCTCGCCTTTCCTCCTCGCAGCCTCTGTTGCTGTCAAAATATCAGTTTCACTCTAAATCTTCACATCGTAGCTCTGGTGTTGTGATCATAGCTCATGTTCTCTTCATCTGTTAGTCAAGACAGCAGATCAACAAGAGCACCAGAGAGCTCAAATCACACTCACATACACACATCATTACCGGTGATTGATAAACTGATCATAATTAGGTCTATTTATCTCCATGAGCACACTGTGGGATTGCGTAGAATCTGTTGTTGTTGCCATCTCGATGTCTGTCTTTCTGCCTCCTCATCCTCTTCCTCTTTCCTTCCTGTCACACTCACTCTCTCTTAGCTGCCACCGCTCAGTGTTGGACCTGTGTGTGTGTGTCTGTGTGTATTTGTGTGTGTGTGTGTGACTTTGTTCTGCAGTCTTAAATGGAGGGAGCGCCCCATACTATGCTTTGTGTACACAATGCACAGATGTGCGTGTGTGTTCATACAAACGTGCCTGCGAGTGTGTACATACATTCTCATGCGTCCATATGAGAACATATGTGTGTGTCGGTGTGTGTGTATGTGTGTGTGAGGCCTTGACAGTATGCACCACTCCTTCCCTTATCCAGTGAGGAAGCTCTTTAGGCCCAAGGGACTCATCAGCCATTAACTCATAACTATTTAAAGGAATTGGGGGAAAGTTCATGTCCTCAGATTATTGTGCAAACTGCAAATTCCCAGGGAGCAACACAATGAATCTGTGGCATATGGAAGAGAGAGGCACAGACACATGCTGCAAGTGTGTGGCCATCCCCCGAGCTGGCAGGCAGCGTGTTACATTTACTCTGTTACATATGCTTAAAGTAACTTTTTGAAATAACTTGTACTTCTCGGAGCGGTTTTGATGCAGCATATTTTTCACTCTGTTGGTGCCATAACAATACCATACACTATCACTGACCTGATCTGTGACTGCTTTATCAAATAAATAATAACAGCAAATATAGATCTGTTTTACTGCTGTGTTTGTAAACAAGCCTATTAAATCCCCAGAATACAGTAAGTCCTCTTTATATGCTGTCTGCTGTTGTTCTTCACATTAAGATCGTAGTCAATCAGCTCATGACATATGAAAATATATCTCCATTCATGATTGGTGTTGTACACTCTTTATTTTTGGAACACAGACTCGGCTGTTTATTTAAAGTGTGAGGGCATATCATGATGTTGTGTTCATTAGGGAACATGGAGTGTTAATTTGTATCATTTTCTGCTTTATGCTAAATAATAAAAAAAAAATAGTCGGTCTCTCTGGGCCTTATTTGGTTCACATTTGAGAACATTTGCTGGGATGCAGACAGGTGGTGTATTCATGCTGTGTGATAGTGGTTGGGTTGTGGGGGTGTAGAAAACCTGGACTTTTTTGTCCCAATTTGTCCCTGTGCCCTGTAGCCATGAGTAAGCACACCTCTGCAAATGCATTCCTGAAGTTTCTTGGGAGTCGTTTTTGCCTTAAGTGCATTTTGTCAGCATTATGCCGACAGGCCGCTTGCTAATTGTCCCAGCACATTTTATAGTCCCGGCTCATCCGTGGGATATGAGGTGAACAGATGCACCAGTAGCATTCATGACAGTCCTGAAGTATGAGCAGTTGTCACGAATCCTGGACCCTGTCCTGTTTGTCCTGAATATTAGACTAAACCCGAGTTTTGATTAGTTGTAGCCTAATAAAACGTTAACTTCTGATCGTTGTGAAGCATTAGTTTGGTGTTGCTCACGGACAGGCACTGCCACATCTGCAGCCTACGTGAATTATGGCTGACATGCGCGTCGTGCACACTGATAGAATGAATGAAATAAAGTTAATTGAATCTAGCGGACAGTGATTTACACACAGTTATATACAACACAGTTATTACCGGGATTGTATGAGGTTACTCGCTGCTTGAGTGGTCTTTTTACGTGATCGTACTCTTTAGTATTTATTTTGCTGAATACTTTTACTCCTACTTGAGTCATTATTGCTGTAAAGTCACAGTACTTTTACTTGAGCAGTGTTTTTGCTTACTCTACCCGCTCTGGTCATCTCTCCCTCCCACCTCCCTGCTCTCTGTTTCTCACTTTCAGGGAGAAATTATACTTCATTATACTTAAAAGTGGTCTGTGTGCATACGCTTGCATAAATCCCCGTCCAATAATTCTTAATGTCCCAGTGTGTTGACATGCTTTCTTGTCCCTAAAAAGTGTGTCAGTGTTTGTGTGAAAGGGTCTGATATGAGTGTTTTTTTTTAAATCCCCCAGAGAGCAGTTCAGAGGAGAACAAAGTCACCCCGTCATCCTGTGATACAAGGCCCACCTCACGTCCTAATCACATTACTATTCAGATAGCTATGTAGGACATATCCTGAACACCAGTGTGTGTGTGTGTGTGTGTGTGTGTGTGTGTGTGCGTGCGCGCCTATGTGTGTGTGTGTGTGTGTAAACCTGGCAAGCCCATTCTTGCAGCTAGAATCACAATGGATGATTGAAGTATGATATAATGATCAGAAGATAGGCAGATTGAATAGTTTGGATGGCGGGAGCAGCCTTTTCTGTTTTGAAATCGCCGCTGTTCTGTGAACACATTAGAGCTCCAACTTGAGTCTGACATGTTGACTTCCTTCCTTCTGACATGTTGACTTCCTATAAATAATGTCACAATATATTTAGAGTATATAACGATACACAATATATATACTGATATTTTAAAATCTTTAAAGCACTTCATAAATGTTTGATTTCATCTGATGATGCAAACGGTCACATCCGTATGATGATTCTAGCAGGGCTGGGTGATGTGAACAAAACCAAATGTGATATTTTTGACTAAATATATCGATACTGTGAAATATTGTGGGGATGACTGTTGGTGCCTTCACAAAATATTTACATATTTACAATGAGGTTTTCCACAATTGCTCATCTGTTCTCAGCCTCCTTTTACAGTGACTCATGAGTTCACTTTGATGAGTTCCTGTAAAATAGACTCTCAGCAGGCAAATCCACTAAAGCACCTGTGTGTGTTTGTGTGTAAGTCTGAGTGTGATTGTGTGTGTAAATCTTTGGCAGTGAATACATTTGTGTGCTGTATGTCTTGTGCAGTGAAGTGTGTGTGCGTGTATGTGTGTCCGTGTGTGTGTGTGTGTGTGTGTGTGTGTGTGCATGCATGCTGGTATGTGCTGGCATTGGGAGCATCTTCACATGAAGAAGGACTTCAACTCTGATGAAGCTAAATCAGGACAAACAATATTAAGCTGAAAATCAGTTAGCAGTAGGTATCAGATTTCATCTATCATGTTTTTTTGGGTTGTTTTTTTTTTTTACCTGAACCTGGTGTGGTCAGTAGGGCTGCTTGATTATGGCAAAAATCATAATGATGATTATTCTGGTCAGTATTGAGATCACAAATATTTAACACAATTGTCTACTGACTTTAGCAACATCATGCATTTATTGAACTTTTATAAAACATGTCTTTTTGACAGTGAATTTCCTTGAGCTTTAAATATGCCACAGCCTGGATCAGAGTGAATTTGGGGAGGGGTGACAGCACCCCACCGATAAGGGGTGCACTGGATTTGCAACACAGGACAAAACAAGAACATCACTGCAAAACAGAATGCAGAACAATAATTGTTTTATCTTGATTATTGTGAAAATAAAATTCAATTAACTGCCCAGCCTCAGAGGTCAGCCACTTTGTGGGAGTCATTAGGTCTGATGGTTGATCTGCTCGGTTGTGAAATAGCCGAGTTATAATAGGACATTTTACAGGACCAGGTGCAGTTCTTTGTGGAAACACTATTCCCACGTATTCCCAAGATGATAATGCCCCCTTGCACGATAGTGAACAAATTCAAGAGTGGTTGCCTGAACACCCGGATGAAGTCAAACACCTGCCATGGCCTCATCAGTCACCAGATCTAAACATCATGGAGCCTTAATTGAAAAATCAGCACTGTGTAGTAGAGCTCGACCTCCTTCCTCCCTCAAAGACCTGAAGGATTTCCCTTATAGAAAGGCCCAGTTCAGGACTTGTATAACAGCATTCCAAGGAAGAAGAAACAATTTTTCTCAAGACAAACCTGGTCTGTGATATTCATACAGTGTTAGGTTTTATTTTCATTCTCTTTTTTTCCCCAGCCCCTGTACCTCAGTTATTGCTTGTTTGCATTTGTTCCGCACGTCCAGTCCTGTTTGTTCCCCACCCATCGACACGATTTGGCACCCGTGTTTATTATTGGCTGTGCATCTGTGCAAAGAACTGGGGATTGCCTCAGTGTGCGCCCACAGTATGAGGGTGGAGCAGTGCAAGCTACTAAGTATTTATCATCAAGCTGATGAAAGACCAGTTGACCCTACCTGTCCAACCCTGACCCTTCTGGGCAAAACAACACCACTGTGAGTGAATAATTGACAGTAACAGACAAGCTGAGACTCCCTGTCTCTATCTTGAGTGGTTGGACTAGACTGTTTTCTTCTGTGCTTCACCTGTGTTGCACACCACATTCACTGCTTCACTGCTTTGCATTGCTTTATAATTTTACATGGTTCTTTGCTAATTTTGTGTCACAATACAGTCACACGTCACTTGGAGACATGAGTGTATTGTAGATAGAAGCAGTCATTTCCCTTCAGTTTTGCATGAAAACAGGCACTGCCATTTCCATTTTTCTTTTAAGGACGAGTGCAAGGAAGTTCCATGACAAAAAATGCCTGGAATGCCTTTTTTTTTTTTTTTTTTTTTTTATTATGTGTCG